>BPLR01010732.1:0-38223 GCA_021605095.1 Caerostris extrusa
CATGTATTGCTGGATTCAGATTTTTGTACAACCAAAAAGACTCTTATACTTTATCTCCGATTAGCCATTCAAACTGAAGAGCCATTTTTCTCGTGTCATCTTTCTAAGAAAATTGAACCAATCAAAGATATATATCGTGAAAAAACTTTGCTGTTGCTAGAGATAAGTAGAATGAATGTCCCTTTTCTCTATTTTGCAGCTGTTGCTGACAGACTTTAAGGTATTTTTTCAGTTGTTCACACTTGGGTTACTTTTTAACCAGTTTAAACATACCTTCATTACCTTGAAAACTATCTGAATTCTATGTCCAGCAAAAATGCTTTGAAAACAGAGGAGAAAACAATGAGTGTCATAACTGTCACATTCACAGTAATTTTTGACGATAGAGATGACATAATAACTTCAAAAAACATCAGACCGTTTTCTAAAGGTGCTTGCAGTCACCTGTGAAAGATAAAAGTGATTGAGTAAAATCTCATTTACTTTAAAAGCTGAAACAGTAAAAGTATTATAATGACTCTTTATATAAATTGATGGCTATAAAAATTACAACAATAGTCTTCTGTTTTAAATGAAAAATACTTCTTAAACAAAATATACTGAAAGACTGCTCCTTAAAGTTTTGAAGAATTACCTCTGTGCCTATCATAAGATAAAGCATTTACAAGAGTTTATTAACCTATGTATTAGCTATATTTGCAGAGATTATTAACTCATTTTATAGTTTATTTATTTATTAACTCATAACAGATTTTTTTATTATAAACCAGCATGTCGTTGCTAATACAAAAACTTAATCATTATTAGTTTTGATAAAGTTTACTGGCTTGTGCAATTACCTGACATTTAAATTGCTTAAACATTCATTGTTAAAGCAATACTATTACCATCTATACCAATAGTTTTACAAACACAGCTGTGAAATTTATTAACGTTTGTTAAATAGTTTCAAAATAACTAATGTCGAACTTCGCATTAGTTTTACTATCAATAACTTGAATTAACGACGGCAATAAGGGCGTGGAAATCTGGACTGTAATAAAAATGTTTTCATTTTGAGTCAGAGACAACCTGTTCAAGTCAGCCGTACTGGAACAAAAAATTGTTAAAAATGAAAATGAGAGTGACAGTACTTTGTTTTTACTCATTGATGAGATTTTATATAAGCTTCCAGAGTAAAAAAAAAAAAAAAAAATTAACTTCTGATTTCTTGTTGTAATAAATAAGGTACGGTAATATTTATTGAGTTGAAATTTTCATATTTTGTAAACCATTGTTTGTAACAGAGTATACTTTTCATTTAATACTATACACATTTTCATCAATCAAAAATAAGAAATAAATAAATAAATAAAACAGCCAAAATAATGTGTTCTCAGACATAAGTTTAAACATTTTTCCATTTGATTTTTTTAGCACATATTTGAATATATTTCCTTTTATTCGTTGAAGTTATCAGATAACTGTCATATTATCATGGCAAATTGCTATTTATTTACTTTACTTATTTCGGCAGCATTGATTAACAAATTATAATACTTAAGATTTCTGAAAAATAAATATATAATAAATATAAAACTAAAGACGTTTTTGATATTTTTATTTTATTAAGAAGCTTGACGGAAAGTTGAAGTTTTTTTTTCAGTTTGTTTGACTGTAACAACAAAACAGGTTCAGGCAGCCTCGATTTATAACGCCAATGAATAGTTCAATTTTAGCAGTCAGTTTCTTCCTTAGAAGAAGTTGACATCTCATTTATTAAATTCTATTTATTTCCAGCCGAATTGAACTTCATAATCCTCATAAACACAAAGTTTAGTAGGGAACAGAAGAATGTGAGTCCTTGAGTGTGTCTAATGTAGAATACTTTGCCTCTTGAAAGAATGTTTCAGTTTTCCTTATACTTTTATCATTATGATTTATATAATTGTACAATATATATTTATATTAACACATTATTGTTTAACATCACTCAATACCAGAATATTCGTCATCATTTGCTAAATGCTTTCATCTCCTTTCTGGGGTTGAGGGATCACATTCCTGCATCCGTTATTTTGACCAGGTTGCCGCACGCTGAATGGCTTACATGGGATGTATAACACATAGATATTTCAAAATTATATGCAATATATTGTACTGTCATTAACAGTGTCGGCATGAGGGGTCTTTACTCGAAACCATTAGTACATTTTGGCCTGGGCGCCTGCTTTTCTGTATAAAAACAGTGTGATGCTTCTGTCGAGTTTCAGTCAGACATGCTCAAATATTTATAATGCTTTATACTAGGAGAAATATATTGCCGAAAAATTTTTTATTCTACAAACAAATTTTTTGTTTTCTTCTAATATTTTTTATTGCACATAAATAAAATTTCTATTTCAGAAAAGAACAAAATTAACTTATCCTAAAAACAAAAGATACCAGTCTGGCCTTTTAAATTCTTTTGTTTCACACCAGAAAATCGTCTTTACTGCTGATCGCAGCTGAATGCAAAGTTGGAAAGTGCCAGTGAAGAAGGTGCTGGTTTCAAAATGTCGTGTTGCTGAAGACTGATGTGCTCTCTGAAATGAAATGCGTTTGAAATAAATGTTGTTTGAAAAAATGTTTGAAGGATGACGTTGCAGAGGCTTGCTGTGCGCCGTGATCTTCTGCATTTGCTCACAGCTACTGGAGTTCACATTTTGCAAGATTCATCATGTACTTCACATGTAATTTATCATTTGAAAGCAGCACAGGTTAATATTACTTTTTATATATTAATTTGATGTTAAATTATTATTCATACGCTAAACATTATACGCGATATATTCGATATATACGCGATAAATTTGCCGATATTACGCGATATATTGATCGATATTTTTATACGCGATAGGTATTACTCGTCATTTATACGCGGCGCACACCGCCATGTAAACCATAACACACGCATAACACAATTTAAAACAGCCGCACTGCAAGATAAGCTTTCAAAGAAATATTCATAATTATAATGTTCGATTAGTTATCTAAAATATATATCAATCGCTGCACTACATTTTTTATTTGTTGAAAATGTAAAACCTTAATTAAAAGATATTTGAAAACACGTTGAAGAAATATGGGTGAAATGTCCTAGACCTTTGTTTAGTTTATTTGTTGTTGTTGACAGCATATTTAAGACCTGTTACGTCAATTTAACACTTTGCTGTGTTTCTTATTTAAATACCTTTCAATGTTTTTGCAACCTCTGAAATATTTGTCCTGCAAAAAATCGCTTGTAAAGAAAACAGCCTCAGAAAACAAGGAGTGAAGGTATACACGAGAAAAGAAAGTTGGTTAACTGAAGACAAAGGTATTTTTAATGGGCAGGTATTGTACAACGCTGCACCTTTAGAGGAGAAGATTGAGGCACAAGTGAAGAAGAATCAAAGGATGAGTAATGTAAAGAGCCACTGCTTATTATTCCATTAAAAGCCATTATAATAAATTTCTTTATTTAAAATGGAAATATAAAAAACTATAAGAATATCTAAAAAGTTTAAATGAACAAATACTGTAACGTAAACATATACTGAAATATGACTGTCTTTGTGCCTTAAAGAATTTACTCCTCTTGCTTCGTAAGCAATTTTTTGGTGGCAAAGATAAAGCATTTAGTACGAGTTTATTAACTTTTATAAGTGTGTTAGCTTATGTTTATTCAAGAGAATATTAACCATATATTTATTATTATAGAGACATTGATATATAGTTTCATATTATCCCCTTTATAGTTAGCAAAGAGTTTTCAGGTAAACTGGGGCAAATATATTTTTGTTAAGAGCTGCAAAACTTAACATTATTGTTCTGATAAACATAAATATTTGTGCAGAAGTCGGCTTTTGGCATTTTAAATACCTTCTTAAACTCCCCGGTTAAATAAAGCACATATGGTCACAAATGCATATATTTTTTCTATTCAATTCATTTTATTTCTTAAAAATATAGTTGTGTTAGTCTGGAAATGGGCCCTGAGCCATCAGCTGAGAACTTCTCGTTGATGAATATCAATAATAGACAGTTTATCATCAATGTGCCCTTTACTGGCGTGAAAATTCTGACAAAATAAAAAATATTGCTCATTTGTCAAAACACTTGCATATTTCTAATATTATTCGGAACTTTAGGGTGCCAGGTCAGGTCAAAATAAATACCAGTTGCTTTAACTTATGATGTAATGAGCTAATTATAAATACACATGGGTATAATAGTTTCTTGTGCTTATTTGCTTATTTTTTGCTGTTTGTAGTTTTCGCTCTGTATTTTCTTTGTTCATTTTCATAACCATTGCTTATTCTATCTGGTGTAGAATATAGCTTTATTTGCCACATGTATTGCCACCATATTTTCATATATCTGGGGTGGCCTGTATTCTGACAACATTTCCTTATTTAATTTTTCAATATTATATTTGACATTTTTCCTTTATCTGTTAGGTAAAGACTAATAGAGGAGTGTAACTATCAAAGAGTCTGTTTGATTTTCAACACATTTCATGGCAAATAACAAATAGTTTTTATAATTTTTATTTCATTTTATTTTTTTATACTGTTTAACAAATTATACTGTTTAAGATTTAGTGAAAAAATAATAAATATAAATGAAACTATTTTTTGTGTATTTTCATATATCTTTTAGAGTTTTTTCTTAGTTGTACCGGCAACCAAATTAGACCACATGTGCCTGATAAGCTGAATAGCTCCTCCACATGTGAAAGCTGCTTAATTTATTTGTACAGCTGTCGAATTTTTTTGAATGCAGCTTTTATAATTATTTCAAATTTTGCCTCTTCAGAAAAATATATGATTAAAAGAGGAAGCCTTTTGTAACTAGCGAATATTTTGCTTGAAACGTGCTGAATATAGCAGCATACAGAGCCCCGGGATGTTTATTGAGGCGCATGGCGGGCACAGCCGGAACTGATCTCACCTAATAGCTGGGAAGACCAGAGCAGCAGGCCCCACAGGTGGCCGTTAATCAGCAGCCTCCACTGTGTTCACAACAGAGCGGGGGCACTTAGTGAGCCTCAACTTCTCTCAAACTCCATTGGTAGAATAAGACTGGCCCAGGAATTACTGCACATTGCCGCACCAGCCAGGGCATTTGTTAGCAGCATTGCCAGAATTTCAAAATACACTCCAATGAGAAATACAATGCCTTTTATAGCAAAGATTTCCACGGTGTTGAGTCAAAATGTTAAATTTGTTACAACAGTCTAATCATGAGTTGGTGAAGTCATCCTTTTTTTCAGAAAGATGAGCCCGATTTAAAAATATCGTCTTCATTCCACCAGCATTCTTGTTTGCGATCGCGCAAGTTGGAAAGCTGCCACAAAATTATATCGCGCCTCGGTTTCGTATCAGTCGTGATTTTTCGGAACACGTTTACCTCTGATAAACAACGCTTCCTCTTTTTCAGAAACAGGTGCTTTAGGCTGAACTTCAAACACGTTACAGGTTTACAGTAAATGTGCCTCACTCAACGAATGCATTTTGTCATTGGAGTTCATAGATGCAGGCTCATCACGCACTTCTTTAGTATTGTAATTTATCAACAATATTTAGTTCTGATGTTGGTTATTATTATTCCTTACAAACGCATGGATATATTTATACTATTAATATATGATCAATGACTTTCGAAATGTTATAAATGCAGTGGAAATAATTTGTAATATTGATTGAATTGCGGGCTCTGTAGAATATTTGTAGCAATCTATTTCAAGCTTTATAAAAGAAAATAGCCATTGTTATGCATACTTGCTGTTTCCCAATTATAGTACTAGCTGTTTCGACAAATATGTGCTTGTACACTTTAGAGTTTAGTTTTTTAATAACAATGCAAAAATTATAAAGAGGCTTTGAACACAGCTCTATCTATATTTTGTTAGGTGCATGATGTCAGCATTTTTTGAGACAGCCTCAAAAATGAGAGTACGATGGTGTTTGTTCAGCATCTGCTCGTTAGAGACCATAAATGGATTTATGCTTTCCCCCCGAAAGATGATGTTATCGGACAGTAGCTGGCCCTGTAATTTTCTTCGGAAACACCAACCCTCCTTTTTTTCAGTAAGAAATACACTGACCCAGTTCAGTTTGCTATTACAGCATGCAGATCTGGCAGCCGTATTGTGGAGGGCCGATTGGACCACTTGCAGCTTGGGGCTGGAGCACCCGGACCACTACAACACCTAGTCACTGGCATCACAATCAGACGCTGTCATTCACTTAGAATCAACAAATTTTACTAACTTTCCAATATATGCATGCATTTGCCAGAGCAAGAGCAAGAGCTGTCAAATCATTTCGATGGGCCAAACTCCGCCTGCCTTTGATTCAAACACGATGTTCACTGGTCACCTTTGAAGTGCTCCAGGCCACATTTGCAGTGGAATATTTTCCCTTTACTTTGTCATTTTCGGGCAAGATAATTGGACAGATTTGGAAATTCATTTACGGAACAGTGGTGGCTTATTTGAGAATATTGTTGAGATTACTTAATGAGACTTGAATAAAATTATTTTTGTTCTTGCATTATTTGACTTTGTTTGATGATAATGGATCTCTGCTGTACTTGAGGAAGCAAGCGAAATTTTAAATATAATATGAATTAACTTTCAGAACATATACAGCTTAAATGGAAATTCCAAGATATTATAAGATAATGTTTTAAAATATAGGAGTGATTTCTGATTGTGGTTCATTTTTCAAAACAAAAGTTTTTTGAAAGTGGAGTCCTGAGATGGCAGCAATCCCAGCGAGAATATCGGTTCTTCAGCCAGAGAGCGGAGGCCGCGGTCATTGCGGCCTGGCGGTTGCAGTTTCCAGCAAAGCTGAACAGCCTGAAATGTGGTGGCCGCCTACTTAGTTTGTAACAGTCCGCTCGTGATTTGATTGCATTTTATCGGTCAAAATCTTAGTACATAACTCCTTCATTCTTTGACTAAGCAGCACACGTGTAAACATTAACTGAGCTTTGTGGCCTGCCATCAGATTAATAATGAGCAATTCCTAATGTTTAATTGGCTTTATATTAGATTGATTCTTGTATGATCATAAAGCATCTATTGTTTGCGGTTTTAATAAATAGCATCACTGGAGAGAGTATGATTTTTAGATGTAGCTATTGATGTATACTCATGGATACATGAATAATGAGTAGATGAAATATTACCAGATTTTTTCCTAGAGTCACAGACAATACTTATATGTTGGTTGCAACGTGTCTTTTCTTAAATTGAAGACACGTGTAGCTTGAAGAAGATGAAGAGGTCTCATCCTACGATTGACGATCGGCACAGATTGAGACCTGGCTGTTTGGGTGGCTGAAACCAATTACAAACCGAGAGCTGCCACCAGATAGTCAGGCACTCTGGGGCGGATTGATGGGATTATGATTATGGAGATTACACGAAATAGCACACACAAAGATACTCAGTCATAAATAAAAAATAAATAGAAACCAAATAAATATGGATTGATTTAAAAGTTAATCTATAATATAGATTAATTTTTTAATTGTACAGAATGATTTAGATTATCTATACTGGTGTAATAACGGCTGTGTCTGAGGCCGAGCAATGGTAAATCTTAAGTTATTCATGGATAAATGGAATTTCATGGCACTCCAGCGTATGGTATCCATGATTTATGGAGTGGTCACGTCCATGAAATGTGGAAATACATGGAGAGCCCACAGAAATCTATGGAGTATCCCGGGATTTACCCCAAGGATTTGCAATGCCTTGTACATTCTTCATTACCATTCTTACAATGCTGATAAAATACGCCTTCACATATTTTTTTAATACTTTATTACGTGAGACTATATTATTTATAAGAAAGTAATTATTTTATTCTCTTTCTGAAATAAGTGACAATTAGCTTAATGTTATCATGATTACGTTGCGAATACCAGCAATACTACTAATAATTAGCTTAATTTAAATTTTCTTCTAATAATATAGAAAATTTATATCCAAATGTATTTTTAGAATCGGTCTGTGTGAGAATAATACTATTTTTCTTAACTGCTTCTCTTTTTAATACATTTTATTTTCTAATTATTGAAGTAGTATTGCTGGTATTCGCAACGTAACCTTGATAACATTAAATATATTACAATTGTCCTTATTTCAGAGAATAAAATAATTTACTTATAAATAATATAGTCTCACGTAATAGAATATTAAAAATACTTTAAATATGAAAATAACTATTTTATCAACATTGTAAGAATATTAATAGAAGAATAATTTTACAAAACAATTTACAAAATCCATAAATTAAATCCAAGGATACCCATAGATTCTGTAGATACTCCATATTTCCACAGAAATTCTATAGATCAATAGGTACTCCATAAATCCATGGATACACCATAGATTCATAGAAATTCCATTTATCCATGAATAGCTTATATATCTAAAATTTACCATTGCCATTGTACATATTAGATTTGCCATTGTACATATTTCAAATTCATAGATAATCCTATAATCATTTGCAATACTGAATTAAAATTAATCTATATTATAGATTAACTTTAGAAATAATCCATAGTTTATTTAGTTTCTATTTATTTATTTATATTTAATTATCTTTAATAATCCACATTATATTCATTAATAATCTTTGATCCATAATCTATAATCCATCAATCCGTAATCTATTTAGAGTGCCTGTTGTCTGAGTGGCTAGCTCTCTGACGCTCGGTACCCCAGGTTTCTTGTTCGAGGCCCGAGCGTGCCATGGTTACTTGTAGTGGTTCAGAATACCTTTTAAACCGTAGGTCTCTATCTAATATGATCGTATGGCATCGTAGAGATAACGTTACTCGCTCCGTAGTATGTCTTCAAGCTACACGTGTCTTCTGGGTAGTGCTAAATGAGTACTAAATAAGTTACGGTGCAACCCCTTGCTTAATGCATAAAAGTATTGTCCTGTATTGCCAGCTTCCTAGGAAAAAAATCTATTTAATATTTCATCTATACATTATTCATAATATCCATGAATTATGCATCAATAATCTATACATCTAAAAATCTATACTCTACCAATTGATTTATTATTAATGTAATCTTAAGTATTTATTATATATAAAAAACCGCAAACAATAGATCTTTTATGATCTATACAAAGAATCCAATCTAGATAAATCTAAAGTAGATTAAACTTAGTATTTAGGAATTAAGGAATATTTTACTGAGTATCAGTATTAATCCTGACTAATTCACAAAAGACCTAAAGCTCAGTTAATGATTTATGGTGGTAAATAAACTTGAAATCAAAGAATGGAATGGAAGGAGTTATGAAACTTTAAGAGATTCTCTTGTGACCCATTAAAATGCAATCAAATACGCATTTAGCCAGAAACTTAGCGGATGATTACAAATAAAGTAGGCATCCTACGATTTCAGAGTATTCTAAAATATAACACTCGAATAAGGTACGAAAAGCCTTAGGAGACATTTTAATGAGCCACTTAACTGCACACTCTCTTTATTAGACGTATTAGATCTAAGAACCATTGAAATGTCTCACTATTTTACAAATTGCTGCCATCTCGCAGAGTTCTTACTTTTCAAAACTTTGTTTTGAAAAGGATTATTTGATGAACTATAATCAGAAATCACTCCCTATATTTTAAAACATTATCTTATAATATCTTGATGAAATTTCCATTTAAATTTATATGTTTCTGAAAGTTAAGTTCCTATATTATATTTTTAAATTTCATTGCTTTATAAAAATTTTAATAGAGTCCATTGTAATCAAGGCGAAATTAAACAATGTAAAGAGTTAAAATAATTTTAATGAATCTATTCATGAATATCTAAACAATGATATGAATAAACATACTTAGTTGTTCATAAATGAGATTTAAAATCTAATAATTATCTTGCAGAAAACCTTGTCACTGATAAAAATTAAAAGGGGAAAATAATTTTCACAAATGTAATAAAAGACACTAATCAAGATGGTAGATTGGACATCGTGTTTCGAAATCAGAACAAACGAGTTTGAAACCCATCAAGTGAAGGAACGACGAAAACTCCTACGCTTATGCCAGAAAGAGTTAAGATAAATGCTATATTGGAAAGTTAGTAAAATTTGTTGATTCTAAGTGAATGGCAGAGAAACTAGGGCTCTGATTCTTGATGCCACAGAATTCGCCCCTTAGTCCCTTCGGTGATATGGATGATTGTAATGATTCGGAATCCAATTTAAATTGTAAATCTCGGTCTAATTTCTGACAACCCTACCCTGTAAAAAGGAATCTTCTCATTTCTCAAAATCTGCCAGCAGGCTGCTGAAAAATGAAGTAGTAGCAAATAATTTAGGTCAATGTGGTCTTGCTGAACTTTTCCTTTTCAGCAAGAAGTTAGAGGTTAGTGGCTTCCGGGAGGATTTTTAGGATTAACTACCATGCATTAGCATATCGTACGGGGAGAACACACTTAAAACTCCCATCTAGTAGTCTCTAACGTGGTAAGATGCTGAACAAAACAAACACCATCGTGCCTCCTCATTTTTGAAACAATATCTACAAAAATGCTGACATCGGAATGAACCTCGGCCTAAATGCTCACTAACGGCGTATATTGCTATTGAGCCTTGAGTCGGGCATTTTATAAAATAATAGAATACATGTCGTCACTAATAGATTTAATAAAAATATAAATAGAAACAGACAATGAGTTCAAAATATCTTATAATTTTTTGCATTGTTCTTATTAAAAAAAAATTAAATACCTAAAATTAATTTTTTAAACATATTTGTAGAAAAAATTTATATTACTATAATTAGGAAATTTTAATAGAAATACATGCATAACAATAATATTTTCTTTATAAAACTTTTTATAAACCTTTTTTTTTTTTTTCAGATTTCAAAATAAATTTAACAAATATTCTACAAATTGCCTTTAATTCAATCAATATTACAAATTAGGCCACCATTTTATAAACATTTCGAAAGTGTTTGATCATATATTAATAGTATAATAAATAAATATATCCCGTATAAAAACGTTTAACAATAGGAATAATAATAATATAACATCAGAACTAAATATTGTTTGATAAATTTTAATACTAAAGTACAACGTGATGAGCCTGCATCTTTAAAAATGAACTCAATTTATCTCTGACAAAATGCATTCGTTGGAAAGTTTATTGAGGCACGGTGTGCAAATATTGATTTACTGTAAACCTCTTAACGCCATGTTTGAAGTTCCTTCCTTTCAAACACATTTCGTTTCGGAAAGAAGAGGGAAACGTTGTTTATCAAGAATAACGTGTTCCGAAAATCACGACTGATTTTGGAAACCGAAGAACGAAGCAAAGATATGAAATTTGCAATGGCAAAAAAAGTTCACTTTCAACTTTTTTGCGCATTCAGCTTTCTGATCGAAAGCGAATAAAATATTTTTTTTTTCTCTTTTTCGTGTGAAATAAAAGAATATAGTTCAGTAGTCCGTAAAAAAGGTGAACTTTTTGATATCTCTGTGTTTTTAAATGAGATAAATTTAATTTTTTTCTTTTCTGAAAAAGAAGGTTTATTTATGACTTTGCAATAAAAATGTGAGACAGTAATTTTGTTTGTAACGAAATTTAACATTTTGATCAACGTTGGGATATTTTTATATAAAAGGCATTGTGATACCTAATTTGGAATGTATATTTTGAAATTCGACAAACGATGCCTAACAACAAATGCTTGTGTTTATGACCAAATGTATCACAATAAATTCCTAGGCCGGATTGTTCTACCAATAGGTTTGAGAAGAAAAGGTGAGAAACCACTAAAATGCCCTTCCTATGGTAGCAGACTGATGGCCAATTGGGTAGCGCTCTGGTCTTTGGTACCACAGACCTAGGGTCTGATGGCCGAGTGGCTAGCGCTCTGGTTCTCGATACTACAGTATCAGATTCGAATTCAATTCCGGCTGTGCCGGCATGCGCCATCAATTAAACATCCAGAAATATATATATTCAGCCTGTTTAATTGATTTTTCGTAAAATATTCCCTTAGACACAAAAAAAAAAGGCTTCCTATTTTAATCATATATTTTTCTAGAAAATTTAAAATTTGAATAATTTATAAAAATTATACATTCAAAATTCGACGAAATTTAACTGAATTTAATAAATAAATTAAGCAACTTCCTCACATAAATTGAAATGGCTTTTAAAATTTGAACTATTCATTAACCTTATAAATCAGGCCGCATGCAGTCCAGTTCTAATTTGGTTGCGGTGCAACAAAAAGAAGAAAAAAAACTTCCTAAAAAGATATATATGAAAAATACACGAAAAAAAAATAGTTTCATTTTATATTTATTATTTTTTTTCACTAAATCTTAAACAATTTTTAATTTGTTAAACAATTTATAAAAAAATGTCAGAAATGAAATAAAAATTATTGTAAAAACTTATTTGTTATTTGCGATGATAGTCTGTTGAAATCGTAGACGCTTTATTAGTTTTTACTCCATACCTCATACTCGTATTGAGGTCTTTGTAACCTCCTAACAGATAAAAGGGGGAAAAATGGTAAAAAATATAATATTGAAAATTAAATGGAAAATGTTCCCTTTATGGAATTACAGGAAAACATTTTTTTTAGATATATGAAAATATGGTGTAATACTATGTAACTTAAATAAAATATATTCTACACAGATAGAATAAACAATGGTTATGAAAATGAAACCAAGATAAGAAATACAAATGTTATGAAAGCTTTTCAGTTTACGGAGTAAAATAGAAAAATAAATAAATAAATAAAAGTAATTACGATATGTGTATTTATGAATGCTCATTACATCATAAGTTAAAAACTAATAATTATATATTTAATTTTTTTATTCTGACCTGACTTCGTTCCGAATATAGTAATTAGAAATCATGCAAAAATTTCTTTATTAACTATATTTTGATAAAATGAAAACAAATTTTTTTTATTACAATCAAATTTTCACGCCAGTTTTAAAAGTTTTATTGTGTCGTTAATTAAGTTATTGATAGTAAAATAAGAAAGTTTGTAACATTAGTTTTAAATTTATTTTCCAAACTAACACAATATATTTTTTAAAAATAAATGGAGTAATAAACTTCATGCTATTACTTTAAAACTATTGACCATATTTGATAATAATCATTGCTTTATTTAACCAGGGGTATTTAAAGAGAGTTATTTAAAATGCCAAAACTTTATTTCTGCACAAATATTGTATGATAAAATTTATCAAATTTAATAATGATTAAGTTTTTGCAACCAAGCAAAGGCAAAGTATATTTGCTAGTTTATATAATAAAAAACCTCTTTTATAACTATAAAGAGTTAATAAACTAATATGAAACTATATAATAATAATCTCTATAATAATAAACTATATGGTTTAATCTCTTAATAAACTATAAGCTAATAAACTTATAAAGAGTTAATAAACTCGTACTAAATCTTTTATCTTTATATTTTAAAATTGCTTTCAGAACAAGAGGTAATTCTTTAAAACTTTAAAGACGAGTCATATTTCAAGTATAAATATATTTACATTTACAGAATTTTTTCATTTAAAACTTTTTTTAAGATATTGTTATGAATTTTTATAGCCATCCATTTTAAATAAAAATTTATTATAATAAACTTTTAATAGGTTAATAAACGTATAAAGTTATAGTAAAATAAGTTTTATAATCCGCTTTTGATTCTTCTTCACTGGTGATACAAGCACCTCAAGTAAGAAACTGTCTGTCTTCCTCTAAAGGTTTTTTTTACCTACGCGTTAATTTGATATTAATACCTGCCCATTAAAAAATTACCTTTGTCTTTACGAGTTAATAGCTCGTAACATTTTTCTCGTGTAGCTACTTGACACTCCCTTTGTTTTTTTCTGAGCTGTTTTCTTTACAAAGCAATTTTTTGCAGGACATAAATTTCAAGAGGTTTTAAAGAGAACATTGAAGGTGTATTTAAATAGTTAAAGAAGTAGCAAAGTGTTAAAAATTGGCATGAAAAAAGGTCTTAAAATATGCTGTCAACAACAACCGCAAAATAAGGTTTAAACGAAAAAGTTCTAGAAGGGACATTTCCCTTATATTTTCTTAACGTTTTTTTTTTCTGCGGAAATATCTTTAATTAAGGTTTTACATTTTTTTCTGGTAAAAAAAAAATCTCATGAAGATGCGAAAGAGCGGTTGATGTATATATTTTAGATAACTAATCGAACGTATAATGAATATGAATATTTCTTTGAAAGCTTATCTTACTTTAAAAAAAAAATTCTGTGTTTTAAATTAATGTTTTACATGCGTGTGTTACATGTTATATCTTACTGCGTTTACATGGCAGTATCGATAAATATATCGCGTATAAAAATATTGGTAAATATATCGCGTATAAAAATATCGATAAATATATCGCGTATAAAAATATCGATAAATTTATCGCGTATAACAATATCGAAAAATATATCGCGTATAAAAATGTTTAACATTATGAATAATAATTTAACATCAAATTAATATATAAAAATTAATATTAAATATTATACTTTTCAAATGATAAATTTTATACCGAAGTACATGATGAACATGCATCTTTAAAAATGAACTCAATTTATCTGTGACAAAATGCATTCGTTGGAAAGTTTATTGAATCACGGCGTGCAAATATTGATTTACTGTAAACCTCTTAACGTCATCCTTTCAAACATTTTTTTTCCAAACAACACATTTAAACTTCCTTCCTTTCAAACACATTTCGTTTTCGAAAGAAGAGGGAAACGTCGTTTATCAAGAATAAACGCGTTCCGAAAAACACGACTGATTTTGGAAACCGAAGCACGAAGCAGAGATATGAAATTTGCAATGGCACAAAAGTTCACTTTCAACTTTTGCACATTCAGCTTTCTGATCGAAAGCGAATAAAAGTTGATTTTTTTCTAGTGTGAAATAAAAGAATATAGTTCGGTAGTCCGTAAAAAAGGTAGACTTTGAAATCTTTTTGTTTTTAAATGAGATAAGTTAATTTTGTTCTTTTCTGAAATAGAAATTTTATTTATGACTTTGCAATAAAATATAGAAAGTAAATTTGTTTGTAACAAATTAAAAATTTTTCAGCAATGTTAGAGTATCCTGATATAAAAGGCATTGTGATAAATAATTTGGTATGTCTGACTTGAAACTCGACAAACGTCGAACAAAACCTTTTTTGTTTTTATGACAAGAAAAGCAGAGTAAATTTTAAGGCCAGAAAATAATACTAATAGTTTCGAAAGGAAAGATAAAAAACCCCCTCAAATGCCATTTTGTGTATGGTAATTGCAAATATATTGCATATAGTTTTGTAATAAATATGTGTTATACATCCCATGTAAAGCTGAATGTTCAACCATTCAGCGATTCTTGCAGCGTATAACCTGAGGTCAAAATAGCTTGAAATTAAAATGTGATCCCTCCGATGTTCAACTCTTAGAAGGAGATGAGAAAGGAAGCGACGCTTAAATGATGACAAGTAATTTATTCTGAAATGATAGTGATGTTAAATTTAATAATAATGTTATATAAATATATATTGTACTTTTTTTTAATTATATAAATGTATGTATTAAGTATAAGGAAAACAAACATTCTTTTTTATTTGATAAGTATAAAGTATTCCCTTAGACACACTCAAAAAAAGTTTCCTATATGATTCATACAATTTTTCTAGAAACTTTGAATGATTTATAAAAGTTATAAGTTCAAAATTCAACAAATAAATTAGAATTTAATAAATAAATTAATCAACTTCTTCACAAAAAATTGAAATGACCTTTAAAATTTGAACTATTCATTAACGTTATAAATCAGGCTGCATGCGGGCTAGTTCTGTTTTTGTTACGGTCAAACAAACAGAAAAAAAAACTTCTTCCGTCGTAAAACTTCTTAATAAAATAAAAATATACAAAAACATTAGTTTAGTTTTTATATTTATTATATATTTATTTTTTCCAAAATCTTAAGTAATTTATAATTTGTTAATCAATTCATTAAAAAATGCCAGAAATGAAATAAAAAATTATCGTAAAAAATTGTTTGTAATTTGACATGATAGTCTATTGGTTTTTACTCCATATCTCAACCCCGTATTCAGAAATTCTGTTAACTTCTAACAGATAAAAAGGGAAATATGATAAATATAATGCTAAAAATTAAATGGAAAATGTTCGCTTTATGGAATCACATGAACACATTATTTTTGTATTTTATTTATTTATTTATTTTTTTTTTTGAGATTGATGAAAATATTGTATAATATTAAATAACTAAAATGGAATATGCTCTATTAAAATATTATATATTCTAAACAATGGTTATAAAAATATGAAAATTTACGTAGTACAAAACAGCTCAATAAATTATTACAATACGCGCACTTATAAATGTTTATTACAGCATACGTTCAAAATTAAAAATCAGAAGTTAATTTTTTTTTACTCTGAACTTACTTCTTTCCGAATATAGTAATTAGAAATTAAGCAAAATTTCTTTATTAACTATAATTTTTCATTTTTAACTAATTTTTTTTTGTTTCAATGCAGCTGGCAAACATTTAGACAAGTTGGTCTCTTTTGATAAAATGAAAACAATATTTTTTATTACAGTCAAATTTCCACGCCAGCCTTAAAAGCATTATTGTGTCGTTAATTAAGTTATTGAGAGTAAAATATGCAGAAAGTTTGTAACATTAGTTTTAAATTTATTTTCCAAACAAACATAACTATATTCTTAAAAATAAATGTTAGTAATAAATTTCTAGCTATTATTTGTAAAACTATTGAACATAGATGGATAATAATTATTGCTTTACTTAACCAGGGGAGTATTTAAAGCGAATTATTTAAAATGTCAAGGCATTAATTCTGCACAAATATTATATGATAAATTTATCAAAACTAATAATGATTAAGTTTTTGTAACCAAGCAACGGCAAAGTATATTTGCTAGTTTATAATAAAAAAATCTGTTATAACTATAAGGAGTTAATAAACTTATAATAAACTATAAAATAAGAGTTAATAATCTCTGTAATAAACTATAAGCTAATACACTTAAAGAGTTAATCAACTCTTATTAAATCTTTTATCTTTATATTTTAAAATTGCTTTCAAACAAGAGGTAATTCTTTAAAACTTTAAAGACGAGTCATATTTCAAGTATAAATATATTTACATTTAACAATATTTTTTTCATTTAAAACCATTTTTTGAAGATATTGTTATGAATTTTTTTTTATAGCCATCCATTTTTATAAAAATTCATTATAATACTTTTTAATATGCTGATAAACTTAAAGTAAAAATAAAGTTTTATAATCCACTTTTGATGTTTCTTCACAGGTGATACAAGCACCTTTAAGAAACGGTCTGTTATCCACCAAAGAATGTTTTTTACAAGTTAATTAGCATATTAATACCTATCCATTAAAAAAAATTACCTTTGTCTTTACGAAGTTAATAGCTCGTAACATTTTTCTCGTGTAGTTACATGACAATCCTTTATTTTTTTCTCCTCTGTTTTCTTTACAAAGCATTTTTTGCTGGACATAAATTCCAAGAGGTTTTCAAGAGAACAATGAAGGTGTATTTAAATAGTTAAAGAAGTAGCAAAGTGTGAAAAATTATCATGAAAAATGCCTTAAAAATTCTGTCAACAACAACCGCAAAATAAGGCTTAAATTAAAAGTTCTAGAAGGGACATACATTCTATCTTATCTCTGCTTAACGTAAGTTTTTTTCCGCGGTAAATATCTTTAATTAAGGTTTAAAATTTTTTCTTGTAAGAAGATGATGCGGAAGAGTGACTGATGTATATAGTTTAGATAACTAATCGAACTTATAAGGAATATGAATATTTTTTGAAAGTTTATCTTACTTTTTAAAAAAATCCTGGGTCTTAAATTGATAGAAATTAAATACGATATGGATAAATAAAATAAAATAAAATTTAATTTGAATTAATGGGCTCATAGAATTTCTTTAATATTTCAGTGGTAGTTGTTTCTTTGGATGATTAATTGTTCATTTCCTGCTATAAAATAAGTTAAATTAATGATTTACCATCTAATCCATTAAATTATTATATTTCAGCTCTTCTGAATGTAAATCTGTCTAAAAGTATTTTAAGGCGTCATAGGGAGTGCCATCAAGTAACTATAAGAGGACAAGTAGTTACTTGATGGAATTTTCCTCCAATTTCATCACAGTAGCAGAAATCACGTATTACAAGGTTATTCATTCTGTGATATATTGGAAGAAATGTGTTAATTCAAAAATTGATAATAAATACGAAATGAGTATTTTGAATCGCAAATTCAAAATGTGTTATCTGTGAACTACTCGGAGTAACATATGTTCAGTATAATATTCACATAACACAGTTTCGATGCACAAAAATAAAATTAGTTAAATGATATCTCTGATCCAAACGGGACTGTCGAACATATTTCAAATATTTTTTTAATGCCTTACTATTTGACCTTAGTTACTCGCCACTATATAGAAAATTCATCATTCCCCTTTATACACTACAGAAAAACTTTATACTTGTACACCCACAATTTACCATTAAAATTTCGAACAACACCTCCACCCCTAAAGATGGTAACTATATTCTCACCCATTTCCTAGAACGCGAATAGGGACGGGTTTTCGTACTTACTGTATTTATATGCCTTTTTTTTTAACATAGACCTCGAAGTTTACGATTTGGCTATGTTTGCCGTCTTTCCTACCTGTAGTTCATACTTATAAAATCCAACACACTATCTACAAGCCCGTCTATCTCACTGAGAAAGAAAAATTCAAATTTAAGATATTTTTATCAGGCTCATGTTGAATGTGTGATATTTCATACCTGCTACCCTTTCACCTAAACATGCAATACCAGTGCCCAAGTGCAGTTTAGACAAACTTAAAATACCAAACAAATAAACCCTGATAACCTGATAACACTGCTGGCAATTCTGTGCTTTTTAATGAAGGAATTGGTAATGACTTATTGTTTGAAAAAAAGTATAAATTTTGTGTTTTAAATTTTTGTTTCACATGATTTTTATAATTTCTAGAAGAATTAAAGTTTAAATTGTTTGTATAATTCATAACAGTTATTGAGTGATTTATTTAGCAAAATATTATTTAATAATTCCTATGCCTGTTTTTTGCTAACTGTTAGTGGATGTTTACAATTATCTCTAATATGTGAGAGAATTGAATTATTGTAAATGTAACTTTCCTTCTGATTTTATACTATATTTACAGATTTATACTAAATAAACCTTAATAGGTTTTATACTACATGTTATATACTGTACTCACAAGTTCGTGCAGGGATGCAAAATACCGCATACATACATGATAAATAAGCCTCCACATTTCTAAACTCTAGAATATTTGGCCAACTGATGTCATGGATTTAGTAAATAGGAAAAAAATATACAGAGACTATGAAGAGGCTTCAATGTTCCATAATAAAACATAAAATTAAAGAAAGGAAATTCAATATTAAAAAAATGAGGTTTGTTTTAGCCTACTGAATTACCTAGAAGTTAGGGGATGTAAAGGTCTTGTTGCTAAGTCACAAAGAGGTTTCTTTTGTGATAAGCATGAACTAAAAATACTTGCTTAAAATTCATTGATGCCAATAAAACAATTTTTCAGATCAGTTTTCAAAATGGCCAGATAGGTGATGATGGGTACCAAGGGTTTAGGAAGCGGCATCAATCAATTAATTGACAAAAAAAAAAAAAAATCAGAACATTTGCAAGAAAAAAAGAAACTATGCCTGAGATCCATTTGGGTTTATAACAGAGTAAAAGAAAAACTGTACTCAGAGTGATCAATTGTTATAGATTGTTCATGTAAGGGCTTAGAACGCTCATGAAACTGTCTTAGTCAATGATCCATCTAAGCTGACAGCTATTTGCAGAAATAAGCCACTGTTTACAATTATCTCTTCATCATAGGGGTATTAGTAGAATCCTTGGGGCTATTAGAAACAGACAATTATTTGATAATAAAAATGATAGCAAAAATGATAAACTTTGTTTAGGAAAGTGAGCTAACAATTCATGGCCATTTTTTTCATCTATTATTCATTGAAAAAGGGCAAAAACGTGAAACTGTTAAAATGTATTTGCATTACTGATATTACATCCCTTTGTGGTCGAACGTCGTGTCTGACTCAACATAATCTTTCTTTACAACAAGTCTAACATATAGTGTGTTTTAACACTGTATTTAAATTGAGTTTGCATCGTATAACGGTCTTGGGATTTCTTTTTGCTGGTAATTATATTTGGTTTTACTTTGCGTAATGTAGCATATTACAATTTTGTGAGTTACAATGGGCGTCGCTATAATCAGCAGGAAGAATATTGTTAAAAACTTCACTTCAATTTCATTTCATTTTTACTTTATGGAAAATATAAACATATGAAAACTGAATTAAAATCGGCAATACATTCATATAACTCAAACATTAATTTGGACCCTACTGGACGTGACAGGAATATGGAAACGTAATTTGGACCACACTACTGAGAATATGGAAATTTAATTTGGACCACACTACTGAGAATATGGTCATTTGATTTGGACCAGACTACTGGGAATGTGGATACTTAATTTGAGCCAGACTACTGAGAATGTTAAAACTTAATTTGGACCAGATTACAGGGAATGTGAATACTTAATTTGGACCAGACTACTGGGAATGTGGAAACTTACTTTGGACCAGATTACTGGGAATATAGACACTTACTTTGTTCCAGACTACTGGGAATGTGGAAATTTAATTTGGACCAGACTACTGGGAATTTTGAAACTTAATTTGAACAGTAAAGGGCTAAATGTGTACATAAAACTGAAACTTTAAACTTACCATTTTACAATGATACAAAAAAATATTCTATACTAATTATATACGTATTCACTTCACTTGCTCTAATCATTATCTATAGTGATTCTAATATCATACTTAAAAAGAACCATCAATTTAGTCTATTTTTATGCTCAATGACCTTATTCCTCCTTTTATGCCACAACTATTTTTCATCTGTCGTGCATGGACCTGCTTATCCAAGTCTTTGAACCTCACAGCACAAAATACTTGCATGTGCCCTCATTTCTTATCCATAACTCATCTACAAGACATTTTCTATTCTAGACCACGAATCATTTTCTCCGTATACCAGGGAAGCAAAAAACCGTTTTGCATGCTGCTCTATTGATCATAGTCAGATATTGAATGCTGTGAGAAGAATGCTTTCTTGAAAGATGAGTTTATGATTTTACATAATATTCCACAGAATTTCTCCTTCTTTTCGGGAATTCGATTCTACCACAGAAAAAAATTTATGTTTGTTGCATATTATTGATACTTTTTTAGCATATAAAATGTTCCCAAAGTAGTTGTAAGCATTTGAAGTGGTTGTTATTTGGTTTTATGATGAAGAAATTATGGATAGAGATGAAATGTCCTAAAAAAATGTTGATTGTAGAAAATATTGTTTATAAAAAAGTGATATAATTTTTTCCCATAAAGAAAAATGCTTTAAAAATACTTAGAAATAATTTGCTTTTATTGTTTTCAAATATAAAAAAAAATTAATATTCTTATTTTCTAATAAACTTTGATTTGAAATTATTCGCTACATGTATGTTGTTGCTTCTAATCCCACTTGGTAGTCATCTAGACTTAGCTCACGATCAAGTATGGACTCATGAATGAAAGGGAAGGGCGGGAAGCTTTTGTTGTGATGGAGACCCCGTAGGTAGAAGTCTGAGTTGGCTTCTACCTTACAGTCATATGAGACAGGGACCTACTGCTTAAAGTGGATTCCAAACCACTACAAACATTCGTGGCACCACAGGGACTCGAACCTGAAACCTATGGTACCGAGCATCAGAGTGCTAGACACTCAGCCATTCCATTAATTTTATCTTTTAGTTAAATTAAAGACTCGGTGCTATTATTAATAGCCCATAATACTTAATATCGAGTTTATTCCAATATAATATTAATCTAAAAGATTTTTGTTCCTTATCCCACTTGATAGACAGCAACATCTAGACTAAGTCTAAGACCACGTGTGGTCTCATTGGAAGGAGGGAAAGGGGGCAGCTTTTCTTCTGATAGAAGCATCGGTAGGTAAAAGCCTGACTTGGCTCCGTGACGCTGAAGAGGGCAGTGCATTCAGTTAGGATTTTAGGAGGAACTATACGTACTTGCGTATCATATGGGAGAAAACCTCAAAATTCCGATCTGGAGTCTGAATTGAGGAGCCAAGATGATGAACATCACAAACGTCATCGACTCTCCTCGTATTTTGAAACAGTGTCTACTACAAAGCCCCCAGCAGACTGAACCTCAGCTCTAATGCTCACAGCCATAGAGCGTTTCCGCTGAGCCACAAGACGGATAATCTAAAGATTTTAAATACTGTAATGAATTATTTTAACCGTCTTATATATTTTATTTGAAATACAAAAATTAACCATTTTTACATTTTGTATACAAAGCTATTCCATATATTAAGCAAAACTCTGAAAGTTATTTCGTAGAAAATATATTTTAAAACAAAAAATTGTTAAAACTTTTCGACGGGATTTTAAAAATATTTTATTACATATTTTATATTGATTTTTATGCATAACAAGGAAAAAGGTTCATTCAAATGTCATATCATTAAAAGAGAAATTAACTATCTCCTTATTAATAATGGCTTGAATTTTTTAAACTTCTTTTTAATATAAACCAATGAGGCAAAGTTATTTCATTTCTTGCAACTGAATACTTTTGTTAGATTGCATTACTTTATCTTTTTTAATTAGATAAATTGACTTCTTTCAATTTCTTTCCATTTCATTTTAAAATAACGGATAATGGGTGAAAATTTACAAATTTTATATTCTCGAATAATTATTATTTTTATCAAAGATATCAGAATATTATTAATTTATAAAATTTTTCTTTATTCAATAAATTCATCCCAATAATTTTTAAATAGCAATAATGGAATTTCTTTGTGTTACTTTTCTTCGAAAATTTGATTCCTTTCGTTAAATGGAATAAATTTTGTTTTGTTAGAAAGTTTTAAATTCTAAAACATCAAAAATTCTTCTAGAGCTTTCATGCAAAAAAAAATATTTAATTAATTTTAATTTGCAAATTACTGTACCAAAATTCATTTAAGAATAACCTAGTGGGAATAACAAGATAAAAGAAATTAAATTTTAACATAAAATTATGCTTTTCTTTCTTATTTAATCCTTCTTATGGGTACATCAATGAGGTTTATAGTGTCTATATGGTTAGTACTTATAGCTAAAATAATAACCCAAAAAATTAATATACATTTTTCATTTGTTCCTACTTGCTTTTGCTGCTTTATAAAAGATTAAGTCCAACTACATTAAGTAATTTATCATAAGAGTTATTATTAATCTCGTTCATAGCCGTATTTAATTTAATGCTAAAGATCGTAAAGGTTCGTGACCAAATTTGGAAAAGTCTAACGTATAAAGAATAAAAAAAAAAAGATTAATCCTTCCTAATGAATTGGGAAACTTATTTTTCCGTTAGTTAAACATACGCCAATACTTTTATTCTTGTTTGTTTTCGGAGGGACAGTCACTGAACATCGATATTTTTTGTTAAGCGTCAATCCAGCAAATTTTCTTTGACAAAAGTAATTACAAAAGTTTCTTTGGTCGTAGAAACGAAACTAATGCAATTTGGGAGGTCTAACTCTCGACACAGAAAGCAATAAAGATAAGAGACTGGGAACGGGCATTTATATAGCTTCTGTTCCATACAGTGGGTAAAAAAGTATTGGCAATTGCCTTTATTCATATTGACAAATAAATGAAATGTTATGCAATTTTAGCTGACATAATTAAATACAAGACATCTTAGATATATAAAAATAGTAAAAATTTTATTTTAATTTGCATTTTCTACGATTTTTTTCTTTCAAGAACGAAAATTTGCATGTCAAAAAAGTATTGGCAAAGTTTTAACTGCTATGCAAATTTTGTTACATTGAAGGCACGTGTTTCGACTGATAAGAAACTCTACCGTTGTAAAGTCTGCAAAACTACTCCAAAAGTGTCTATGCATTATTTTGCGATTACTGCAGTAAAATGACTTCGAAATCGAAGGAGTTGGACGTTAGTGTTAAAAACACGATTAGTAGGCTCAGAAATGAAGGTTTAACTTATCGTGCTATAGGAGTGCAGTTCAATATAAGTTTATTTACTGTCAGAAGTGTTGTAAAAAGTTCAAGCAAACAGGATCAACGGAAAATAAGACTAGAAGTGGACGACCTCGAATATTTTCTACAAGAGAAGAACGTGTCATTATTAACAAGGTTAAGAAAAACCCTTAAAATAAGTGCACCCCAGATAGCTAGAGATGTTGCTTTCACTTTTAAAAAGACTTTCAGCGTACAGACTGTACGGAATGTTTTACACGAGAGAAGTTATTATGGAAGGGCAGTTAGAATGAAACCATTCATCTCGGAAATAAATAGGAGAAACAGGTTAGATTTCAAAATCCCACGTTGATTTATCTGAAGAGTTTTGGAACACAGTTATTTTCGACGAATCAAAGTTTAACATTTTCGGCTGTGATGGACTATGATATGTGTGGAGGAGGCCAAATACTGAATTGGAAAAGCAACATTTAACTGCTACTGTAAAACATGGTGGATGCAGCGTCTTAGTTTTGGGGCTGTATGGCAGCTAATGGAATTGGCAACCTGTATTTTATTGATGGTATTATGACAGCACGTACATACATTGACATTTTGCGCCATAACTTAAAAATCAGTGCTCAACATCTTGGCTTGGAAACATCATTCGTTTTCAACAAGACAATGAATCCAAACAGTACAACAAATACCTTAGTTTCCTCTATGAGATATAGATTACAAGCTGTTATAGATGCAGAAGGTATGAATACAAAGTACTAAACGTATACTGATTTTGTTTTCGCTTATAATTTTGTCAATTTCATAATTTTGCCAATACTTTTTTATCATGTAAATTTTGGATTTTCTCGTAGATTTTGACTAAAAAAATATTTAAATGAAAATGTCGTTATATTTGTTTGTTTTCTCCTTCTGTAATCGCTATGTTAAAATAAAATTTGTAAACATACTTTGCTAGAAAATATATTCATTTATAGGCAATTGTCAATACTTTTTTTATCCACTGTATATAAATATAGAATTTTGGGTAAATGGTGTAGTTTTTGGTAAAGGCTCATTTCTGATATTGATTATTATTAAATAACTTTAATCAAATTTAACACATATCTTATGATTATTTCTACGAAAGCAATTTTATAAAGTAAGCTATTTATAAAGTGAGACTTAATCAAATTTAAAAGCTGGATTGCTAAAAATAATAAACTATGAATCACTAGCAAAAAAAATCAAAACGCATAATCTAGAAAAAGCTAATATCGTACATAAATCTATCTGAAAAAATTAGCAAAAGGAATGTTTGTTCTTAAAATAGTATTTGTGTGTTAATAAATATTGAATAAAATAATATTTAATTTTGCATAAGGATTATATTTATTCAGTAAACACTCATACATACAATCAAGCCTTTTTCTCTGTGAGGATACGGGCATCATCAAAGAAATCGCGTAAAAAAATATCTAGAAATTTCTTAAGTAGTATAAAATATATTGTTCGCAACAAATTTATTTTTTATGTGGTAAATACAGACAGCCTTAAAAGTCCCACATAGAGAATATGTAAACCAAAAATCTCACCATGTAGCTCTACCTCGCATCTAATTACGTACTCGCTCTACGATAATGATCTCGCACTACCTGGCCTGAATAGCCATCTATCACAAGTTTCAGGTTCGAGTCCTGGCGGTCCCATGGATGTTTCTAGTTGTTCGGAATTCATTTCGATCTAATAAGATCGTAGAGCGTTGTCTTGAGTCCTTTGTCAGTTTTCAGTCCTCGTGGTTAATCGGCTAAAGGAAGCTGCATATTGCCCCCTTAACCATGGACCAGTCGGTTGCGATGAGATCAGTTGGACATGGTGTAGGCTTTCCTGCACCAGGGGCTATAAGCAACAACAAGAACATATCCGCATCCAGGTTGCATGATGAGAAGTTTTTTTTCACAGCATGAATGTGTCAATTCACCTCTAAAAGTTCTTTCAGAAACGGATGTCGTCTTTTCATCACTCTTTGGTGGTCTCCACTAAGTACATTAGAAAACCTGTGACGACAAAAAAAATACAAAGCAAAAAAATCCAACTACATTAAATCCACTACTACTACTACTACTACATAACACCAAATCACTTTGCCTAAAGATGAGTTGTGCCTTTTACAGTTTGGGAACGATGTGGGAGAAGTCTGGTTGGGTTCTGTAACGCTCTACGGTTATATGAGAATGGAACCTACGGCTTAAAGTTGATTCCGAACTACTACAAACATCGAAATCACCGCCGCGATTCGAACCCGAAATCTGTGACAACGGGCGCCAAAGCGCTAGACACTCGGCCATTCAGGTCCCTGGGTTCAAATACACTGGCGGCTCCCAATGTAATCACTTCTTTCAGAAACACGATAGTCCACGATAATCTTAACATTGGATATGCTTGTTACATACACAGAAAGGCTGCTTGATGAGAAGTTTTCCATATAATGAGTATGTCAGTCACATCTAAAAAGTTCTTTCAGAAAAGTTTGTTCTACTTTCATCACTTATCGGTGGTCTCCACTAAGTACATTACAAAACATGTGACAAAAAATAATTAAAAAACAAAAATCAGTATCAACGCTGTGAATCTACTATCATTAAAGTTTCCCTTCCACTAAAAGTTATAGTTGATCCCAGAAACCGGTGGACGTGCCAGGCTAAATAGAATTCACCTTTCCATTAATCTTCGTAAGGAGGTGTTAAAATCACGGAAGATCCATTACGAAAGTTAGGAAGCCATTAATTCTCAAGTTTCGCCAAGTAAATTCGAGCATCGTGAAACTGAGAGCAAAGAATTCCCTCGATATTTAATACAACCGAATAACCTATATTTCTCACTTTGCTCAGAAATCTGTGCAATATTTCCATGCAAGCCTGATTCTTCATCAGCTGTCTAAATAACAGAGAAGCATATCGATTTAGAGTTTTTATAAACCACTATGATTTTTTTTAAAATTTTCATGGAAATTCAAAAATATTAAAGTTTTTGTATTGTTATATACTAAAATATTATTCCCTTTATATATACTATAACAGAATAGTCTATATTTCTCGCTTTGCTCAGAAATCCATGCAATATTTCCAAGTAAGCTTGATTTTTCATGAGCTATTTAAATACGATTTACAGTTTTATAAACTACTGTGATTTTTTTTTAAATTTTCATGGAAATTAAAAAAATATTAAAGTTTGTGTATTATTATATACTTAAAAATAACACTTAGATGTCTATTTTTTTCTCTTATTAAAAACTCTACGATTTAGAATATTTTTTTATGAGCCAAAACGAAAATTTATATCTCTGTACTTGAGATGAAAAACAATAAATTTGTATACAGGTTAGTCTTTCTGTTGAAAATTCAAAAAGAAAAGAATTAAAGCATTCCCTTTTATATATACTATAACAGAATAATCTATATTTCTCGCTTTGCTTAGAAATCTCTGCAATATTTCAAAGTAAGCGTGATTGTTTATAAGCTGTCTAAATATGAAACAATCAATTAAAATCAACAATATGATTATCAACAATAACATAATAATATGATTATCAACAATATAATTATCAACAATATGATTTACAATTTTCATAAACTATTGTGATTACTTAAAATTTTTCATAGACATTAAAAAATAGTATAGAAAATTTGTGTATGATTATTTAAATAAAAATATCATTTAGAAGTCTATTTTTTTTCATATTAAAATATCTAGGGTTTAGAATTTATTTTTCATAAATTATTTCAAGCCAAACCAAAAACTTATGCTTCTATGGTTGAGAGCACAATAAATTTGTATGCAGGATAATTCTTCAGTGAAATTAGCTGATAATGGGAAAGTGAAAACCTTCTAAACGCAAATCCCAAATGATCTCTAGGAGTGTTTGCTTAAAATGTGATGACAAAATGTGGCTGTGGGGATATAGGATATGTCTTTAAAATCTGTTCCTAGAAAGAAGTTGAAAAATGTAGCGGGAGATTAGAAATAAAGTCGGCATCATGCAATTTCAGTGTATTCTAAAATAGAACTCGAATAATGTATGGAAAGCCTAAGGAGACTTTTTAATGAGTCTCTTAACTACATACTATCTTTATTAGATGTATTAGAAAAGGTGTTTGAAGAATCATTGAAATTTCTCAATATTTTGCAAATTACTGCCATAAACTCACAAGTGTTCTTACTTTTCAAGAACTTTGTTTCGAAAAGAATTATTTCCTAAACTATATTCAGATATCACTCGTTATTTAAAAAAAATCTCTTATAATACTTTTTTGCTGGAATTTCCATTTAAATTGTATAAGTTTTTAAATTAAAGAACTCATTTAAATTGAATTGCTTTAGGAAATTGTAATAGAATCTATTGTAATCAAAGCTAAATTAAACAATGTAAGGAATTAAAATAATTTTAATGAATCTATTCAGTGATTTCTTAACAAAGATATTGACAAACATAAGTTAATTGTTCATTAATGATATTTAAAATCTAATAATTATCTTGCAAAAAGCCTTTTCACTGATAAAAATTAAAAGGAAAATAATTTTCCCAAATGTGATTGAGACAATAATCAAGATGTTGGATTGCACATCGTATTTCGAAATCAGAGCAAATGAGTTCGAAACCCATCAAGTGCAACAACGCCGATAGCTCTTATGCTTATGCCAAAAAAGGTAAAATAAATCTATAGATTGAAAGTTAATAAAAATTTGTTGATTCTAAGGTGAATTTCTTAGACGTATTGCTACATATTAACCATTCTAGTTCAACTATGGCCTGATGACAGAGTGACTAGCGCTCTGACTCTTGATACCACAGATTTTGAGTTTGAGACCCGTTCGGTAACAAGAATGCTTGTAGTGGTTCGGAATCCACTTTAAACCTTAAATTCCATTCTAATTTGATGGCCGTAGGGCTAACACCTGTACAAAGGAACCTTCTCCTTTCTCGAAATCTGCTAGCACGCTGACGTCTTTGGCCCACCATGGGGCTGTTGCACTAATTAAAAAAAGTAGTATCAAATGATTTAGGTCAATGCGGTGTTGCTGAAGAAGGAAGACAGCGCCTTCCGGCAATATTTTTTAGGAGGAACTAACATGCATTTGCTTATCGTATGGAAGAAAACATTTAAAACTCCAATCTAGTAGTCTGATTAACGAGGTAAGATGCTAAGCATCACAAACGTCATGGGGTCTCATCATTTTTGAAACAGTATGTACAAAAATGCTGCCAGGATTGAACCTCAACCCTAATACTCATTAGTGGAACAAATTGACACTGAGTCATGAATTGGGCTTTATACAGTATAAGAGAATACTTTGTGTCACCAAATAGATTTCATATAGAAACTGAAAATGATTTAAAAATATCGCATTATCATTTACAAAAAACAAAAATTAAAAACACAAATTAAACACAAACAAACACAAACACAAATTAAAAAGCCCAAAAAATAATTTTTCAAACATGTTTGTCGAAAAAAAAAAATGGATTACTCTAATTAGGAAATTTATGAATAGAAATACATGTATAGTAATAATATGTTCAAATTTTTTTTCTGTACTAGAATAATGTGCTAATCCTTTTTTTTTTTTTTTCCAGTTTTCAAAATGAATTTAACAAACAGTTTACGATTAATCAATCATTGTTACAAAACAGGACACTACTTTATAAATATTTCCCTACTAATTTATTCAAATATTAATATTATAATAAATAAATAAATATATAAATATATCACTTATAAAAATGTTTAACGCGATGAATAAAAATTAAAATACCAAAATTTAATAATTGACTAACAAATATTTAACAATATCCAGTTGCTAAATTATATTATATTATCCAGTTGCTAAACATTATAATTCAGTTTCTAAATTTTATGCTAAAGTATACAGCAAGATGAACCTGCATCTTTAAAAATGAACTCAATTTATCTGTGACAAAAATGCATTCGTTGGAAAGTTTATTGAGGCACGGTGTGCAAATATTGATTTACTGTAAACCTCTTAACGTCATGTTTGAAGTTCCTTCCTTTCAAACACATTTCGTTTCTGAAAGAAGAGGGAAACGTCGTTTATCAAGAATAAACGTGTTCCGAAAATCACGACTGATTTTGGAAACCGAAGCACGAAGCAGAGATATGAAATTTGCAATGGCAGAAAAAGTTCACTTTCAACTTTTGCGCATTCAGCTTTCTGATCGAAAGCGAATAAAAGTTGATTTTTTTCTTTTTCGTGTGAAATAAAAGAATATAGTTCAGTAGTCCGTAAAAAAAGGTGAACTTTGATATCTCTGTGTTTTTAAATCAGATAAATTTAATTTTTTTTTCTTTTCTGAAAAAAAAAAAAAAAAAGGTTTATTTATGATTTTGCAATAAAAATGTTAGACAGTAATTTTGTTTGTAACGGAATTTAACATTTTTGAGCAATGTTGGAATAGTTTTTATATAAAAGGCATTGTGATACCTAATTTGGAATGTCTGGTTTGAAACTTGACCAACGATGTCTAACAAGAACATTTCTGTGTTTATAAACAGAGGCAGACACAATAAATTCGTAAGCTGGAAAATACTACCAATAGGTTCGAAGAGAATAGGTAACAAACACCTCAAACGCCGTGTTCTTGTTGATGTTAAGCGCAAATGTATTACATATTGTTATGCAAAAATATATATGTTATACATCCCGTGTAATACTGAATGAACAACCATTCAGCCGTTCTGATTGTGAATGACTACAAGTTCAATTTTTCGTGCATTAGAAAACGATATTAACATTTTTTAAATATAATTGCTAAAATTTTAATGGCCTATTGCTGAATGAATAAAAAAACAGTGATTAATAAATGCATATCTATAATATTTTACTAACTTTTAACCAAATGGCAGCCGCTAACAGCTTGAAATACAAGTCATGTGATCCCTCCCTTGTTGGATTACCTGAAGAAGAAGAGAAAGGAAGTGCTGCTTAAATGATCGCGAAGAGCTCATTCTGAAATGGTAGTGATATTAAATTCTATATTAATGTTATATATATATATATATATATATATATTTACTTTTGTAATTATTTAAAAAGATAATGTGTATTATAATGACAAACAAACAGTCTGTTTAATTGATTACTATGTAAAATGTTACTTTAGGCACACAAAAAAAGCTTCATATATGCATTATATTATTTTTCTAAAAAGTTGAAATTTTAAATTATTTAAAAATGTTATAAACACAAAATTGGACGAAATTTAACAGAATTTAGTAAATAAATTAAACAACTTTTTCACATCAATAGAAATTGTCTTAAAAACGTGCACCATTCATTAAGCTTATAAATCAGGCCGTAAACGGCCAATTCTGTTCTGGTTAAGTTTGCAACAAAAAGAAAAAAACACCTCCCTACTTCGTAAAACTTCTTAATAAAACACTAATGCAAATGTACAAAAAAATAATGTATACAAAAATAATATTTTACAAAAATAATGTACAAAAAAATATTTTCACTTTGTATTTATTATTTGTTTATTTATTTTTCGTAAATCTTAAGTAATTTATAATTTGTTAAATAATTTATAAGACAACGCCAGAAATAAAATAAAAAATTATTGTAAAAAATTATCAATTGTTTGCCATGATAGTCTGTTGAAATCGTGGACTACTCATTAGTTTTTACTTTTACTCCAAACCCCATACTCGTATTCAGGACTGTGTAGCCTCCTAACAGATAAAAAGGGACAAATGGTAAATATATTATTAAAAAATTAACTGAAAAAGATCCCTTTATAGAATTACAAAAACACATTTCTTTTTTGAGATAGATGAAAATATGGTATAATATTATATAACAAAAATGAAATATATTCTATACAGATAGAATAAACAAAGCTTATAAAAACGATTTGAACATATGAAATGCAAATGCAATGACAGCTTTCAGTTTACGGAGTACAAAATAGAAAAAAATATATAAATAAATAAATAAAAATTATTACTATACGTGTATTTATGAATATTTATTACATCATAGATTAAAAATTGTAAAAATTAGAAGTTCAATTTTTTTTACTCGGAACTTAATATAGTAATCAAAAATTACGGAAAATTTCTTTATTAACGATGTTTTAATAAAATGAAAACAATACTTTTTTTTACGCTACCAGATGGTGCTGCTTTAAAAGCGTTCTTGTGTCTTTAATTAAGTTATTGGGGAAAAAAAAAGCAGAAAGTTTGTAACATTAGTTTTAAATTTATTTTCTTAACTAACACAACTATATTCTTAAAAAAAATGTTAGTAATAAACTTCGAGCTATTACTTATCAAAATTATTGAACATTCTTGGATAATAATCATTGCATTATTTAGCCAGGCTGATATTTAAGGCGAGTTACTTAAAATATCAAGCCTTCAATTCTGCACAACTACTGTATAATAAAATTTATCAAAACTAATAATGATTAAGTTTTCGTAACCTGGCAACAACAAAGTATGTTTGCAAATTTATAATTAAAACCTCTTTTATAAGTGTTTATATTTTAAAATTGCTTTCAAACAAGAGGTAATTATTAAAACGAGACGAATCATATTTCAAGTATAAATATACTTACATTTAAGAGTATTTTTATTTAAACTTGTTTTTGTATATAGCGTTTTGAATTTTTATGTCGCCATCCATTTTAAATAAAAATTTAATATAATACTTTTTTTAATATGTTAATAAACTTATGATGTTATAGTAAAATAAAAGTTTTCTAATCCACTTTTGATGATTCTTTACAGGTGAAACAAACACCTTTCAGAAACTGTCTGTTATAATCTAAAGTTTTTTCTTCACATTAATTAGCATATTAATACCTACCCATTAAAAAATAACTTTGTCTTTACGAGTTAATAGCTCGTAACATTTTTCTCTTGTAGTTACTTGACACTCCTTTATTTATTTGTTTCTGCGCTGTTTTCTTTACAAAGTATTTTTGCAGGACATAAATTCCAAGAGGTTTTAAAGAGAACAATGAAGGTGTATTTAAATAGTTGAAGAAATAGCAAAGTGTGAAAAATTAGCATGAAAAAGCTTTAAAAATGCTGTCACCAACAACCGCAAAATAAGGCTTAAACGAAAAGTTCTAGAAGGGACATTCATTCTACCTTTTCTTTTCTTAACGTAAGTTTTTTACGGCAAATATCTTTAATTAAGATTTAAAATTTTTTCTAGTAAGAAGATGATGCGAAAAGAGTGACTGATGTATATACTTTAGATATCTAATGAAACTCATAAATAATATGAATATTTCTTTGAAAGCTTATCTCACATTTAAAAAAATCTGGATTTTAAATGAATGGAAATTACATATTATATTGATAAATAAAATAAAATAAATTTAATGTGAATTAATGTTCTCATGAAATTCCTTTAATATTTCAGTGGTAGTGGTTTCTTTGGATGATTAATTGTTCGTTTCCTCCTATAAAATATTTTAAATTAATGACTCACTATCTAATCCATTAAGTTATTGTATTTCACTGCTTCTGAATGTAAAGCTGTATAGAAAGGATTTTAAGATGTCATGAGTCTAATACACAAATTTGGTAGTCAATTTCTTCACAGGAGCAAAAATCACATTTTAAAAGTTAAGTTATATTGAGATATGTTAGAAGAAATGTGTGAATTTAAAAATTAATTATAAATACAAAATGTGTACTTTGAATCGTAAATTTAAAGTACACAAAAATATGTTATCAATAAATTTTTTCCCAATAAAATATGTTCAGTATAATGTTCCTATTAAATAATATAGTTTCGATGCACAACAGCATAGTTATGTGATATCTCTGACGCGAAGGAGAATATATGAATGAATATACACTGAAGTGACAAAAGTCATGGGATAGCAATATGCAAATTTTCAGATGGCAGTAGCATCGCGTAGAACAGGTATAAATGCGCAGTGCTTTCGCAGAGCTTTCATTTCTGTTCAAGTTATTCATGTGAAGAGGTTTTGACTTGATGATGACCGCACGACGGGAATTAATAGACTTTGAACGCGGAATGTTAGTTGGAGCTAGATGCATGGGTCATGCCATTTCGAAATCGTTAGGAATTCAACATTCCCAGATCCACTTTTGTCAAGAGTGGGCCGAGAGTATGAAATTTCAGGCATAACATCCCACCATGGACAGCGCAGTGGTCGACCGCCTGCACTTAACGACCGAGACCGGCGACGTCTGCAAGAGTCGTAAATTCTAACAGACAAGGAACACTGCGTCAAATAACCGCAGAAATCAATGTGGGACGTACAAGTGACTTGTCTGTTAGAACTGTGCGGAGAAATTTGGCTTTTTGGGCTATTCCAGCAGAAGAACGACTCCAGTGCCTTTACTGACAGAACGACATCGTTTGCAGCGACTCTCGTGGGCACGTGAGCATATCGGTTGGTCCTTAGAGGAATGGAAAACCGTGGCCTGGTCCGATGAGTCACGATTTCAGTTGGTAAGAGCTAATATTAGGTTCGAGTGTGGCGCAGACCCCACGAAGCCATGGACCCAAACTGTTAGCAAGGCACTGTTCAAGCTGGTGGTGGCTCCGTAATGGTGTGGGCTGTTTTTTCATGGCATGGACTTGGTCCTCTGGTGCGACTGGACCGAACATTGACTGGAAATGCTTATGTTCAGCTACTTGGAGATCACTTGCAGCCATTCATGGACTTCATGTACCCAAACAACAATGGGATTTTTATGGATGACAATGCGCCATGTCACCGGGACAAAAACTGTTCGCGATTGGTTTGAAGAACATTCTGGACAATTCCAACGAATGATCTGGCCACCTAGATCGCCCGACATGAATCCCATCGAGCATTTATGGGACATAATCGAGAGGTCTGTTCGTGCCCAAAATCCTGCACCATCAACGCTTTTTCAGAATTATGGACGTCTATCGAGACAGCATGGCTCAATATTCCTGCAGAAGACTTCCAACGACTTGTTGAGTCCATGCCACGTCGAGTTGCTGCACCTCGCCGGGCGAAAGGAGGGCCGACACGATATTAAGAGGTATCCCATGACTTTTGTCACTTCAGTGTATTTCTTGAATACATTCCTCTTGAATATATTTCTCTAATTTTTAAAACTGTGAAGTTTGACCTCAGTTACTTGCCATTATGCAGCAGATTTAGCATTCCCCATTATGTATCATTGAAAGGCTTTGTAATTTTAAACCAAAAACCAAACCAAACCGCCACTAAATTTTTAGGACCCCTCCACCTCTACAGAGGATACCTATATAGTTCTTACTATCTCCAAGAATGATAAGAATGTGGGTTTTCACCTTTACTGTGTTTGGCATAGACCTCAAAGTCTATGATTCAGCTTTGGTTGTCATCTTTCATACTTGGAGTTTCTACTTCCGGAAACCCAAAACACTATACACAATCCCTCTATTCCATTGAAAAAAAGCATGGTAATATTAATAATTGGATATTGAATATGTGATATTTCATACTTACTATCCTTTCATGTAAATATTCATTATCAGTGTCCATGTGGAATTTAGAAGAACTTAAAATCTCAAACAACTAAATCTTGATACACTGGTATTGCACAGCTGGCAATCCTGTGCTTTTTAATGCAACAGTTGGTAACGGATTATCATTTGAAAAATAAGTTTAAATAAATTTTGCGTTTTAAAGTTTTTGTTGCTCCTGCATTTCTCTAATTTGGAGATAACTGTTAAACTGTAAATTGCTTGTATTATTCAGAACTGTTACTGAGTGATTTTTAACAGAAAAATTATTTAATAATATCTATGCCAGTTTTTCTAACTTTTAGTGGGACGTTTACAATTATTCCTAATATATGAGGAAATGGAATTATTGTAAATGCAATTTTCCTTATATTTTATACTATATTCACAGGTTTATATTATAGGTTTTATATTACATTCACAGATGTGTGTAGGGATGCAAATGCCACATACATATGTGAGAAATGTGCTTTTATCCTTCTAAAATCTAGATTATTTGGTATTTGAAGTCATGGATTTAGTTAAGTAGAAATAAAACATGCAGAGAATCTGAAGAGCCTTCGATGTTCCATAATAAAAATCATAAAATTAAATAAAGAAAATTCAATATTAAAAAAATCAGCTTTGTTTAGCCTACTGAATTACCTAAGAAGTTGGGATGTAAAATTCCTTGTTACAAGGTCAAAAATAGGTTCTTGTTTTGTGATAGCAAGAACTAAAATGCTTCTTTAAAACTTCAGATCAGTTTTCAAAACGGCCAGATAGCTGATGATGGGTACCAGGGTTTAGGAAACGACATAAATCAATTAATTTACAAAAAAGAAATTAGAACATACCAAGGACCAAGAAACTATACCTAAGATCGATTTGGATTTATGATAGAGAAAAAATAATTGTCGCCAGAGTGATTAATTGTGAAGATTGTGCATGTAGGGCTTAGAACGTTCATGGAAACTGTCTTTTTGCCAATAATCCATCTAAGTTGACAGCTATTAGACCGAAATGATCCACTGGTCATCATATGGGTATTTGTAAAATCCTTGAGGCTATGGGGAAAGAGACGAGTAGATTATTTGATAATAAAAAATTATAACAAAGTAGATAAATTTTCATTACGAAAGTGGGCTAACAATTATTTTGACCCACTTTTTTCATCTATTATTTGCTTAAAAATAGGTAAAACCGTAAAACTTATAGAATTCGTTTACATTTACTCGCCTGACCCTACATTAACTCTTTGTGGTCCAAAGTTATGTCTGACTCGACATCATCTTTCTTTGCAGTAAGCCCAATGTAGTGAGTGTATCATTTTCAAACTTAGTGTAACCACTATATGATACATTATATGCATATCCAACTTAGTGTACGACACTGTATTTAAATTTAAGTTTGCATCGTTTAACGGTTTTAGGATTATTTTTGCTGGCAATTATATTTGTTTTACTTTTGTGTAGTACGGCATATTATAATTTTTGTCAGTTACAATGGGTTTTACCACACCAAACAATCCGCTAATTTGAAAATTTCATATAAAATTTCTCTTACCAAATTTCTCTTACCCTTTCTCTTACCTTTCTAATCCAACGAACCGTAGATAAGATATCCAAAGGGTCGGGATATATCAATCAATTCAAACATATCCTCATTATTTTCTTAAATTGTTAATTACATACAGATGACGATATGACACATAAAAATAATATTATAAATACAGGCACAAAAACTCGTTTCTACCACGGGTGACTATCAATGATGAAGTGCGGGAGAAAAGTTGTTACCGAAGTACGGTTACAGTTCAAGTGATAAGCGTTCAAAGAGTTCTGAAACTCTATACAGCATTTTCGAAAATGGGCGTCGTTATAATCAGTCGTATTAGAATTTTGTTAAAAATTTCATTAAATTTCATTGTATTTCTGCATTAGCAACATATAAATATATAAAAACTGAATTAAAATTACTGGGTTGTTAATACGGTGATATAACTCAAAACTTAATTTAGATCAGACTACTGGGAATGAAGAAACTTAATTTGGACCATAAATGGTTAAATGTATATATAAAGTGAAACTTTAAACTTACCATTTAAAATGATACTGATATATATACTTATTTTATACTTTTATATTTCACCTTCTCCAATCATTATTCTGTAATTTTCAATGAATCTTGTAACATACTCAAGAGAACCCTCAATTGTGGGTCTATTTTTATGCTCCATGCCTTTATTCTTGCTTTTATGCCACAGCTATTTTCATCTGTCGTGCATGGACCTGCTTTATCCAAGTCTTTGAACTCCATGACACAAAATACTTGCATGTGTCCTCATTTCTTTTATCCATAACTCATCTCCAAGACATTTTCTATTCTAGACCACGAATCATTTTTTCTCCGTATACCAGGGAGGAGGAAAGA
>BPLR01010733.1:0-110618 GCA_021605095.1 Caerostris extrusa
AAGCGTATTGCTGATAATGCAATGTACATTCAAGTAAACCAACAATTAATTTTTTAAAAATCATATATTGATTGTGCTATTTTTTGTTTTGCATTTTTACTTTTTCATTATAGCTTCAAAAAATTATCTTTCATAATAGAGTACATGAAAAACATGAAGCGAAAATCAACTTTATAAGGTGTAAAAATTGCATCATTTTTTTGGAAAATATCAAGTGCATAAAGTCTTTCACAGAAGTGCCACAAATGTTCAAAAAACTAAATTTTTGGCTCATAACAAGACAAAATATTGTATATATAAAGAAAAGTCATAAAGCCTAATTATTTCAAACACAATTTAACAGACTGATGGCCAATTGGTTAGCACTCTGATTGTTGGTATCACAGGCTTCAGGTTCGAATCTTGGTGGCAGCATGGATGCATTTTGCTGTCCACTTTAAAGTGTAGATCCCAGTCTAATTAGCCCAAAGTGTGCACATATAAGGACCATAGAGTGGCAAACCAAATACAATTTAATATGCTAAATTTTAAGAATTAACAAAAGAAATATATATATATAATACAAAATATATTTATAGCTGTTTTGTAAAAAACTAGTCTAAAAATCATAATTAATAATCCTTGATTAATGCAATGAAAATATTTTTATGTAGTGGAATTTCAGACTGAATCTAATCTGGAATTATTACAAGGCATATCAAATTTAATCTTTTAATATATTATTCATTAATTTTATCCAGTGATCTAGAGATAAAAGTTTCTAAAATGGGAAACACATATATTTAATATTTTCAATCGCCACAAAATTTTCAGCATTTTTACTTTAATACATTATGTAAGTATTTATCTGTTTCTACAAACATGTAAATAAAAAAAAAAATTAAAAAATATGTTGTATCATTTCCACTGACTTTACAGATATTTACCTCTAAATTAAATCTTTATAAGACATTTAAAAGAACTACATAACTATGTAAATGAGAGATTGATAAAAACCTTCACAGCATATTCTTTTATTTCTGTTTCCTTGTTAGAAGCATACTCCAAACCAGAGGCACAGCAGCAGCCTAAAAAAATTATATTGACACAACAGTCAAAAACACAAAAATAAAGCTTATGTTTTGTTTAGTTTCTTAAAGAAAAATATTAAAACATTTACAGTTTTTAGAAAAGGTATTAGTTAATAAAAAGTAATATGCATTTTTATAATCACAGTCAGATGTTAAGGGCACCACTTCTGGGATTATAGTTAAATATAATGATGAGGTAACTATTAATCAAACAGTGACTTAATAAAAAACATGCTTTAAGTGAAGTAATTCTAATTTTATGAATGATTATGAGTACCGAAATGCATTAAAGCCATAATTTCAAAAGTTATCTCAGGTATGATTTACAAATGAAAATTTATATAAAACTTGTCTGGATATATTTTCAAAATAACAAAAAAGCAAGCAGTTCTTAATTTAATCAAAAATAAGGCACTCATTAAATAAGATAATCTAACACTTTAAAGTATTTTTTTCTATCTTATAACTTTAAATGCTCTTCAGTAACTTTGAAAGTTTTTTTTTTTTTTTTTTGTCCCATTCAAATCTTTATAAAGTAATTTTTCACTTAATTCATGTAATTATGAATCATATCTTTTTATATTTTTTACTTTTATTAGAAAACTTATTTTGTACAAATTAGACTTTTCAAAAATTCACTGTTTTTCCCCAGAAAAATTAAATATTTTTTAATAGCATGCATAAAATAAAATGTTATAATAGGAAGTATACATTTTTTTTATAATGAGAGATTTATGTTTGTTTCTCAAACAGGATATATCTACAGTTCAGTACAGTTGTTAAACAATATAAAAAGTCATAAAAATGTTTATAGAATTTCCCAATAAAGAAGTTAAATTTAAACAAACATTCATGACTTACTAAAAGATAATAACAAAGATATAACATACAATAAATAGTTCTGCAGAAATATTAAACTAATAGATATATGTTTTTCACTGATGGCAAATAAAGAAAAAATTAAAATGAAATATCAAAATTTTTATATTGACAAATGCATTTGAAGTATTTGTCTATTTTTTATTTAATATGTTTCATCGTTTCAGCTACTCAAAAATTTTTGAATTTAAAATTTTAAATTAGGAATTTATATAACAATTATAAAATATTTTTTTTTTATAATTTGAATACATGAATAATTTTTTTATTCATGCAATGCTCTTTTGGAGAGTTGATTTTGAAAACCATGTAGCAGAAATAAAAATTTATTTTTCATACAGAAATGTCCACCACAAGATCCAAGTTGTTGAGAGAAAACAATATAAAAGAGTCATATTCTCTAAAATGAAAATTTCAAATTAAACAAAAGATGTCCAAAAATTTCCAATCCAATTTTCAAAAAAAAATTCTGAAAATCTGGAAGATAAAAACAAACTGTTATAAAAGAATAACTTTACTAGAATAAGATAATAAGCAAAGAATAAAACATTAAAATGATAATAATAAGATTAAAATAAGTTACAATTAAGAATAAAAGATTTGTGATGTTTAACAGTTTGGTATTAAAAATGAAAAAATTTTAATGGAACTAATACAGAAAAATTTTAAAAATTACTTTATATGTTAATTTTAAAAATACTGGCATCAAATTTTAAAAAAAATTTCAAGAAACTATACCAAGGTCAGCATCAAATCAGAAAATTCAGAACCAACAAGTCCAAAAATTGTGAATCAAACCAAATAACATTTAGTATTTCTTTATATCTTCCTCAAAAAGGGTTATATTTCTTTTAAATGATATTGCAGCTTCTTATTTTCATGATAAGAATAAAAAAATTGCATATAACATTAGACTGTCAGTGAAGATATATGTTTTATAGGCACTGATAGAAATATATTCAGAAGATTTTGACTAGCACATTCAATAAACATATTTTTATATATAAACATGGCTGAAATCGGTGAAAATTCCAAAATTTAACAGAGCATTTACACAATTGCTTTTTCTAATGAATCAAAATTTATCTTCTTATTTTTAGTAAAGGCAAAATGAGTAATTTGCTGGAATCTAACTCTATATATAGATAGAGGATATTAAATGCAAATTTTTAATTTTTTCATATTTTTTTTTAACATATAACTTAAATGTTTTGAAATATTTAATGTTACATATTTTAGCATTTATAAATGAATGCAATGCTTCTTCTAACTATTTGTGAAATTTCACAATTTTTATATTATAATTTTTAATTTGCAAATGATTTCATTAACAAACAGCTTAATTACTATAATTAAAAGCTCTCTGTTAGATACAGCACAAAAAATAAAATCAAAGGATAAAGTAATTATTTTGAAGTATATTTGTAATAGAAAAAAAAAAAAATTGAAAAACTCACTAATGTTTTCATTACATGTACACATGCAAAAAAATAAATAAATAAAATACGCCAACTGTGTTGTACAATTTCTATTGCATTACAGCAAACTTCATGAAATAAAGATATGCACTGGTTTTTAAAAAACAAGGACAAATCAGAAAAATTGAGATTGTATGACCAAAATTAATATATTTTCATAAAAATTATGCAGTACATGCAAATTAATGGAGAAGATGCCATTTAATAATATTAAACATGGCTGAAATCGGGATTTTAAAAGAGTCTGCAGTTTTATGAGTAGGAACTCGAGAGGGAAATTTGAGGATAGCCATATTTTAGATTGAAGTACTCCTTTATCAAAAACAGAAAAATGATTGAAAGTACACCATTTTTGTAATTTATAGAATGTGGAATGCATTTCTAAAGACAAAATAGGCTTTTTAGAAAAATACATCAGAGGTAGATGTAGAGCTATCAGTGTTTCAGGTGATCACTTATTTGTAGCTAGCTGCATGGAGGCACAAAATTGCTACACCAATCCACATCAGATCTTCTCTTGTAGCAACTACTTCTACATCAACCATATGCATTAGGCTTATGAAGGAAAACTGTATGCAAGATGCCAACATTGTGCTTACTCCTCACACCAAAACCACCAAAATGGTAAGTACATAGACATGTCAATTGTGCCAGTTAATGGAGCTTTGTATTCTTTATTGATGAATACATATTTTGTTTACTAATAAAATTAAGAAGATTGTTAGTCTGTGGAGATAGGGACGGACCTATTATTATCTAGGTTGTATCCCTGAAATAGACAGATATGATGCAGCCAATATATGTATATGAAAAGGTATCCCTTTGATAGCTACACTGACATGTATATCATGCCAAAAGACAAGATTATTACTATATAGAGATGACATTCTTAATAAAATTGTTTGTTCTTAATAAATTGTTACAATGTCTTCTTACAAGGCAATAATTATAGATCACCAATTGGTGGAGAATTACGTTTGTGAGGGACTATCAAGATGTTTGCTACCTTCAGCCTTACAATCCTCTCGTCTTCTACTTTTACACAGCAATTAGCTTTGCTTCGAATTAATTTTATAAGCACCATCATTTTGAGTAAGATATATGTGTTTTTATATGTTAGAGCTTTTACATACTCCCTATTGAAGCTGATCACAGATTGAAACAACTACTATGTTTTTTGGTGTGTTTCCATTTTGTGTATTTTCAAGACAGAAAAATGCATATATATTGTTTTACTCTTGTACCTAATTTGTGAAGTGCTATTTGAATAATGTTTTTGTCAAATTTTATCTAATTACAATGAACAAAAAAATTTTACAATCACAATTTACTGATTTTTCCAGAATTTTTGGAAGTGTATATTGTATAAAATACATAAATTTGGTCTTATTTATAAGCCCATAATATTATTACTACCATATACATACAAGATGTTGAGGTTTCCCTTTCCAAATTAATGATGTAATAAAACCCAGCATAAAGCAAATGATGGGTCCAGCTCCAAGAACATCAAATTTTTTTAGCCAAAAACAACCCTGTGAATCCTCCAAGAAAATCAATGCAGTGTGGTAAAATGGCAACATAGTCTTCTAAAATAAAAATAATGAAAATGATTTTGTACCTTTTAATTAAAATTAATCAAAATATGTAAAATAGTCTCTAAATTAACAAAGATTCATGTTTTTTCCCTACATCAACTGTAGCAGTATTTGCCATAAGAACTCTAGCAGCCTAATAAAATTTAGCCTTCGTAAAGTTATCAGAATTAAAAGTCATAAAATCAAGTGATGCAATCCAACACACACAATTAGAAAAATTTTTAATTTTAAGCAAAAACATTATTCAAAAATTATTGAAATTTTATTCTGCTATAATTCGTTAAGCAGATGGAAGCAGCTTTCTTTCTAACTCCTACAATCGTTTTCATTTCTAAAATTTGCAACAGATTATAGTGTCAATTTTATATTCCATTCATTACTATACAATTAATCAGTTTTCAATTAATAAAAAAATCAAATATCGCAAAATATTCTGATATTTATATGAAGTTTTGATGTATATTGCAATTCATTAAACATTCTATTATGGGAAGAATTTTTAACATATATACATAAAGTTAAGTAATAATCATACAAACAAAATTGATTAGCTTAAAAATAATTAAAGCAAATAAAAAAAGATTAGCAAAATCTTTTCTAAATAAAAAGCACTTTGTCTATTTTCATTGCAAAAATATACATCAAAATACATACATTCTGTTTCATTTCATACATTCATTCATTTGAAATTTGTTCTTTATTGCAGAAGGCTTAACATATGTTTGATAAAAATTGATTAATCTTATTTTCTCTTGCCAAAGTAGAGCACTTTGACTTTTATTTTTTAAATGGTTCATCAAGTCTTGAAAGAAAATTTAACACTCTTTTTTTTTCCTTTCCAAAGCATTTTGACTTTTGTGATATAGTCTTAATACAGTTGAACTGTAACGGATTTTACATTATCCAGCATATACCATAGTAGACTTTCTGCACTAGATCCACAATGTGTCTCAAAAATTTTAAAAGGAATATCACAAAGGGCAGAATTTGAGATATTTTCATAGTTTACCCATCATACAAATTTAACAGATTTGCATCTGACATAGACTTAATTTTTAATTTGGTTCATTTGTTATGTCTCAAATTGAGCAAATAGAAATTCAACTTGATAACCATCAAGGGCCTCCTGATAAACACCAGGCACAGTTCCTTCTTAAACCTTTTTTTATTATTAGAATGCATACCATCGATTGTGGAAAATTTTATTACATCATTTATTTAATTTATTTCCATTAATTATTGATGCATTAATTTATTATTATATGTATAATTGTAAATCTAAAAATAAAACTCAATTATGGGGATTTTTTTTTCTGCAATAGAAATAAATTTCTAAGACATTTATTTTTGTCAAAGAAAATATATTTAATGTTTTATTCATAAAAATTTACAACCATTTTGAATTATAAACACTAATTACAAATCATTTGGTTATGTGCATTCCTTTTTATGCTAATATGACTTAAATGGAGAATTTCGGTGATTCATAGAAAATATACATTTAAAAAATAAATAACAAAAAATGTCATTATTTAGAAAAAAAAAACTACGAAAAATGAAATGCAATATTATATACTCACTGAAGAGTTACTTTGTGATCTAAGCATATGACAAAATAGGTAACCGAATATACCCCACCAAGCACTCCACTTCCAAAATCAGTAATAAATTTTGTAGTAACAAATATAGCTGATTCATCTGTCAAAAAAATTATTTTCTAAAACACACACAACTTTTGAGTCATATTGAGTCATTTCTGTTCATTTTTCATTCATATGAATGAAAAATGAACAGAAATATGGTGTCAATAATAATATATTCATTAAAAGGAAATAAATTTTTTTACTTCCTGAAAATGATGGGGCGAGCATAGCAGAAAAACCAATTATGGAGAGAGCATTATTCAATGAAGCAGTGGCAGTTAAAAAAGATGGAAGTCCTCTTTTATTAATCCTAACCTTCTCTTGCACATGTATAAGGCTTGGAAATAATATAGTAGATGAAACACCTGATATGATGAATCTATGGAAAAAAAAATACATTCATTCCAAAAATGGTTATAATAAAAGAGGAAAAAAGTTTTATTCATATTAAATGTGAAGAAAATAACTACTTAACACCAGTATTTCAATTTAAAATGTAACTGTTTTTAAAATAAATTAAGAATTGTTTTAATTTAGTACATTACAGTTTATATTTTGAATTTTTACTAAATGAACTAAACTAGCATTACCTTTTTTAAATGACTAATCCATACCAATACTTTTTTACCATACCTTACTTTTACATAACACATTACATTTGTAACACATGTAAAAATGCAAGTATTCTGGGATTTTAAAATAGTAAATATTTTTTATATTATTTACCCAAACATTATGGACCATGACCATGGCAGTTGCATTAAAAGGTGAGAAGATATTGTTGCTGCTATTATCTCTATAACACATGGCAGAAAAGCCAATCTATAAGCAACCAGGTCAAGAGTTTCTATTTTTGGTGTTCAATTCTAATCCAGCTTGAAGTAGGATAATAACAAATGCTGCAGATCTACAAAAAATTAATAAATAAATAAAAATATTATTAATAAATGCAAATAATGTTTTATACATACAAAATTTCAAAGTTTTAAAAAAATTTCTACAAGATTATATTTGATGAAAGAAAATATTTAATGGTTAATAAATGCGAAGAAATTTGCACTCCATTTTAGATCTATAAATATGAAAAAAATACTTTTTAAAATGGCTATTATTTTATAATCTTGTGTTCTTTAACATGTAACAATAAATATAGTTAATAATGTCTAACTTTACAATGTAGCAGTTTTGATGTAGCAGTAATCAGCACACTGAAAATTTAAATTTGCATAATTATTTTAAGCCAAGAAAAATTTGTAATGCTGTTTTTTTTTTTTAATTTCGCTTCATGCAGCAAGTTTAAGAGCATCATTCTGTTTAATAAGTACCTACAAAATATTAAATTGTCAATAAAAGATAGTCATTTGCAACTTTATGTCTTTATAGGCACTTATTCTTAAACTGAAAAATTGTGAATTAAATTATTAATTTTTTATATATTAAAAAGTAAATTGAAACAAAATGAATTACTTTATGACTAGGATTAACAGTATCTATGTTATTTGTTATCAATCAGGGATTATACAGAAAAACATTCCAGAGAAAAATAATTAAAACAATTAACTCAATAATTTTTTTAATGAAAAGTAAATTGATTTTTTTCTTAAATAATTTTCAGCATAACCCCACCCCCTCTTTTATCAGTATAACTAGAAATTCTTTTGTTAATCTATAAAGAAAATTTCACTTAATTAAAAAAAACATGCTACATAAAAATTACTACTTACTACTTTAAAATAACAAACTACATATCTTTTTTGAGAAATATATTCAATTAATAAATGCATTTAAAATATATAGCTACATTAATTGAAATATTTTTGCATGTGGTAATATATTTATATTCAATGAATTAGAAAGTAGTTAAAAAATAAGCATTAATAATGTATTTGAACATTAATAATGTAATGCTTTGTAATTTTTAACCAGATTCATTCTTTTGTACAAAAAAAAAAAAAAAGAAATATTCAAGTTCCAGCAATTATATTAATAGCTATTTAACTTTAGAGAATTTGTTTATTTTGAGTATAAAAATTTGCCTTAAATTTTTGACAATTTTTTTTTAAATCTCATCAGTGAAAAATTTTTTAGAAAAAGAGCAGGTGTTTGTTTTATTATTTAAACAAATTATCAAAATTCAAATTTATATGTGCAAAAGCAGTTATAAATTAAATACTATGACTATGTGAATATCTTTAATTATGTGAATATCCATAAGAAATTGAAAATGGAATTAATGAATTTGAAATGAATGGAATTAATCTAATCAGAAATTATTAAGATTTCCACATAGCTTAGCTCCATTTAATAAGATAAAAAGTTCAGTAACTAACTATAAATGAAAAGTTCTAAAAATAAATTAAGTCAGCATTCTTTGTATTATAATAAATATCATTAATACAACATTATTTCAAAATATTATAGAACAATTCATTATTATAAAAATTAATTTAATTTTTGCTAACAATAACAATCTTGTACCATACTTGAAGATATTAAGCAGTTTTAATATTGTGATTTATACAGTTTCAATCATTAAAGATATTCTAAAATATATCATTAAAGAAAATTTTATATTCTGTAAATACCTCAAGTTGAATGCCCACTGCCTGGAAATGTTATGATTATAAGTATCGAATGGAACTTTTTGGAAAACAAATCCTGCTGCAATCATACCTGCGAAAATTCAATAATAAAATTTTTGCATTACATTACATGATAAAAATTGTTTTTAATTTTGAACTGATTAAACAAATTTTAATTTGTCCTGAATTAAAAACTTTGTAGCTAATACATAATTAATTTTAAACGTGCATAATATAATTTAAACTAAATATATAAATTCTAAGTAAACAAATAAGTTCAAAATATGAAGTAAAAAAATTTAATATTTTTAGAGCACTTACCTGTATATCATAATCGCATCCTTCAAACAGATTTTGAAAAATATGCTCTTGCTCATGCATAAAAATTATTTGTATTTATATTTGCATCAAACATAAATAGCCAATTTATCTAATTACAAAAATTCTTTATGATAAAAATGGATTTTTTCCTAGGGTGAGGGATTAATACTAACAAAGGCAAGTGAGCACAAATATCTAAATAGTATTAATAATTAATCATTATTAATTATTACCAATTAATAATTATTGTAGCATTTAAAAATGATTGTTTTATTTATAATTTACATTTATATTGAAATAATGCAACCTGTTTTTAATAAAAAGAAAGTTGACTCTAAATATGAGAGATTTTTTAAAGTCATTTAAAAAATATCCTTTTTTTTTTTTCTTCCAATATTTGAAAAAAAATTGTTAAAATAAGTTGTATTCATACCTAATAGAGGAGGCAACCAAATGAGACTGACTAATTTCCCAGCAATATAAGCAAGGGCATAGAGCAGCATCAGAGCAAATACCTGACTTCCAGGTAAGGCATCTTTTTCCAACATCCCAAACAGAGATGTATATCCAAAGAAAATAATCAGTGCTTCACAGATAAACAAAATGAGTTTTCTATTGTTAGGTAGCATATGATAGCATCTCATTAGAGGCCTTGGAATAGCACCTGTAAATTACAATATTGAAAAATATTATAAAACACTATAAATGAAACATTATAAAACAATAAATTGAAACTTACTAATTAACTTAAGAATAACTAAGTTAATTAGATTATTTAAAAAATATATAATACAATAAATCAACAATTTTATATAATAAATTTGATAATGTATCTTTGTAAAAAATAATAATAAAATACAGGCAATTATGAAAATTTTCTTTAGCTTAAAAAATATATTCTTATTCATATATATATTTTTTTTTAGATTCAAGAAATTATTCATTATATTGTAATTTTTTTTTTTCCTTGTCAAATTCTATTTAATTGGTTAACAAATAAATAAGCTAATGTTTCATTTATTTAACATAAAATGAATGCAACAGACTAAAGGTTAAATTAATTTTTAATTAACATTATTTAAAAATATGTTAACTATAAATTCAATTGTATTTTATCCTCCCAATATTCATATCTTTTTACATTTATTTTAAAATAACAATTTTCATGATTAAATAGTATAAATATTCATATAACAATTTTCATTACTAAATAAATTATTACTCAAAAAGAAATGTAATATTAAGATAAAAATGTAATGATAAGCTTTCCTTTATTAATTTTTATTTAACAAATTTATCAAAAAGTATTTAAATATGATTAATTAGAAAATTTTCTAGAAATTTTAATGAAAAAAAAAATCTTAGTATAATTATCCATAGCTAAGATAAAGCTGAGAAATACCATGAAATTTTTAAAAAATTTAATGTTATAATAACTATGAATATTTTCATAAAGCAAACATTTAAATCATAAATATTTTAGTTAATAATTATGCAAATAGATATAACATAAAAATAATAAATATATTATGTGTAATAATATAAATTTTTGTCTTTTCCAAATAAAAATAATAATTTTGAATTATCTATTTTAAGAATTTGTATGTAATTAAATAAAATACATTTCAATATATTTTAATTTAATAGCAGTTTTTTTTAAATTTATTTATTTATTATTATGTATTTTTTTTTTTTTTTTAAGTTTTACAAATAATCAAAACATTTGTTGAATAATAGATTTTATACCTGAATTTGCTACCCTAGCATTGACAGGATATCTGCGAGGTATTGTTTCTAATTCCATTCTGCTTCAATGAAAATATACTGTTTTTATGGACAAAGACAAATCACAGAAAACTAAATGAAAAAATAAAATATGTTTTTCAATCTGTAAATTTATTTAAAAAATGTTCAATAATAAATTAAATATTTTTAAAGAAATAATGTATGAATCCTTTATAACAATATTTAAAAAAATTTTTAGTAAATAATGATACCCTTATCAAAATCATCATTTCAAAAAATAAGACTCGTTTATTAAACAAAACAAACTTCATACCGAACATATTGATTTATGAAATTTAAAATCATTTTTTTTTTTTTAATTGAAATATTTCAGAAAAATGTAGTGAATAATACTAGAATATTTCAACGGATAAAGTTTTTCTTAGATAAATTGACAATTTTAAATTTTTGTCTCCCATGTTGAGGCATGAAATACGATTAAAATATTAAAAATTTACTCAACAATTTAAGTATACTTTTAAGTGAAGAAATTGTTAAAGATCTAACCATTTATTGTGCAGCTTTTATAATTACCTTTCAACACAGACTTAATCTGCTATTTTCTTTTCATTGATTAAATTATTTCAATTATATTTTCCAAAATGTCGCAATTGATAATGATGGTGAAATGGAGGATCGGGATGATTTTGGATAGATCCCGGATGCAAGACGGTTGCAGTGAATCAAGTCGAATAAACCTTTAACGGCCGAGAGCTTACAAAAGGTTCCAGAAAGACGCTTTTGCACCTTCTCTTTCCCTGTCGAATCTGAGTTTTCTTTTACATTTTCCCCTTGTTATATGCAAGAGGCTGCATACAGAACAGAGAAAGCATCACAGCATTTTCCCCATGATTGAACGATTATTTTCCACTGTGTCCAGTAATGCTTGCGTAGATTTTTATTTTTATTTGCAGCAAATGCAATTAAGAAATAATAAAAGTATAAAAATTAAATTTTTATTAATTAACACAAACTAAAAACATCCACATCTATTTCATGCTAAAAAGTATTTAAAAAATTAACTTTCATTTTTAAATACTTAAATTTAAATACTTTGTCTCGACTAACAGCAATGTAAAGTAATTAAATCATTATGATTGTAAAAGATTAAAAAAAAATATTATCAAAAACTTTCTTCTTATGTAAGAATTCAAACAAAAAAAAATTTGAAAAGAAATGCAGGAAAGTGATGTTAGGGTCATGGCCACTTGCTTTCTGCAGAATGAATAAAAAAGATGAGTTACCTTAAGGATAATAGAACGCATATGAACAAACATTTTTTTTTTGCTCATCAATTCTTGAACAGTAACACAAAAAACTATAGAAATTTCTTTATAGGTTTTACAATTACGTATTTACACTGATTTTTTAAAACAAATGTTTAAAAGATAGATGCATGTCTGTAAGTTCTTCTTTTGTATGTGTGTGTATGCATATGCATTAATAATTTCGTATTCTGCTTATGTGTGCACAAACAGTCCAGCGATGGGCAGTAGTAAGAGAACGAAAACGCCTGTATTGATAACGCGCAAGAAAATCAATAACTTGTAAAATGATCTGAATGCATCTAGTTGTGTAATTTAATGAATTGAGTTGTAAAATTTATGGAATTTAAATGAACATTCTACCATTTCTTGTAAATTAATTGGATTCCGCAGGCATTGAGGGCGATGAATGTTTGTTTTGTTTTGGGCTGTTCGAACTGTTCTGCTAAAATAATAATAATAAAAAAACGACCACAGTGGTCTGGCGACTAAGACTGTCAACAGACAGATAATTTCATACTTTTCAAACCCTGCCTAGACATATCTAACTGTATGAATTGAAAAGTTGTGCTGGAAAATGGCATCTCCTGAAGGGAACACTATTTACATCAAAGACTTTACCTTAGTGTCATCTTCAGAAGGGAACACTATCAAAGAATTTACCTGATTGGCATCTCCTGAAAGTAAACACTATTTACATCATAGAATTCATCTGATTGCCTGTGATGTCGACATCAGTTGCTTGTTCTGCTAGGAAGACGGCATAATTGTAGAAAACCATATAGTGACAAAGTCGCCTTCATGATGCACAAAGTCAGTCCGGATAACACTTTTGTGAAAGCATTCTCCAGATCTACGTACTTCCTTTTGTAGGGCACTATGTGAACGACGGTTCATCAGATGATACAACTTTCTTTCACACCAGACTTTGCGGTCTTTACCCTATTTCAGGCGCCGTTTCACATTCAGATCAGTTAAGCGTAGTTTGGGGTTGGCTATTCTGCCACTTATTATTGGATTTGCTATTCTGCTGTACATGTAGGTTTGTTTCCAATTGTAATCACCGATATTTGCAGAGGCTGTTGGTGCTCTTCGCTCATTTCAATTTGACTTCTTCTTTTCTTTTTTTTTTTTTTTGGATGTCGTTTGGATGTCCACTAATACTGTCACAACTATTGAATGACTTGGAAGTCCTTTTTTTCCGTCAAAAAACCTAAGCAATCAAGAACATTGAACACTATAGTTGGTTTAATGTGCAACTCATGACAAATACGTTGTAATTTCGATTCGAAATATCACTGGCAGCCGAATTCACTTTCTTTATGCCGCTTATAACACCATCTATGAATACACTTTGGAACTTTTTAATGCCGTACCGTTTCCCCCTTTTTCAAGTATCTTCAGTTCAAATTTGAATTCATTGTAGCGAGTGTTTTTTTTTTTTTTTACAGCATTTTTAAAGTGGGACATTAATAATAATCGCCCTGTATATATTATCACAATATTCCGTTCATTTAATTCAAGAAAAAAATATTATGTTTTATATATGTGTTTTTGTTAGAAGATTTTTGTTCATTTTAGTGTCCCTTTCATTTATTTTTTTAAACCTATAAATGTCATGTGTCATTGATATGCGCCTTTCATGTATTGTCATGTGTGTTGATAAAAGAAACAGAATGGAGATATTTGTAATATAAATATTAAAACATCAATGCACATTAAGTTCAAAACTTTATTTAATTACAAAGAAAAAAAAAGCAAGAGTTAAAAACACGCATAGAATGTTTTAAAAATATGCATTCATTCAAAAAATAATATGATATTAAATAGTTTCCAATAACATACAGTGCAACAGTGAAGCACTTTGTTGTTGACATTGTTCTGAAACAACAATATACTTTTAACCAACAGATCATTCTGAACTAATCTGAGCATTGTTGCTTGGCAATTTTTCATCAATATTGAGTTTGGTCAAGTGCACGACAGGCGTTTGATTAAAGCGAAATTTATTGATTGCTCTTGTATTTTGATTTAAGCAGCATGGGCGCTGCTAAGTTAGCTGTTATTACAGCTTTTGGTTTGCTAACTGGAATTTTATCCTTCTATAACGGAGTATGCGTGAATAGCTGTTGCGATTCAATTCTGCTCTTTCCAATTCTAATTGTTATTCAGCATGTTTTGAGAGGCCGAAAGATTAATGGTACTGCTCATTTCAACTATTTATATCCTAATGACGCTAAAAACATGAGAAAATTGGGTAAGTGTACATCTACCGACGATTTCGAATATTTTCTTTTTAACGCAAAAACTGCTGAATTAAAAAATGTTGCTACATCAATGGATGAAAATTTCTCGCCAACTGTCAATAACCCGTTTCTGACAGATCTTGATGAACCAAACATAGCTACTATCTTTAGAGAAAAAGACAACTTGAAATTTGAAACTCTAAAAGAGGGCAACAAGAGTAACAAATTTTTGTCGAAACGCGAGACACCTACTTTACAAAAATTTAATGTCGGAAGCTACTTTTGCGACAGGGTGTCCTATGTTTATTCCCCAAATTGGAGAACAAAATGATTTTTACTGCTATGAATCTTTGGAAGGAGATAACACCCTGAGAAGAAAGAAATTCAAGTCATACAAACGAAAATTTGAGTTTGTGCAGAAAATCAAATCTAAATTACAACATTTAAAGCGCCAACCAAATATTAAATATACAAGATTTTAGTCAATGGACTTTCCAATATCATCCAACTACAATAGACTCACCCATAAGAAATTCAATATTGAAGAATTTGAAGAACTATGTATTTTAATATAAATGAAAAACATTTACGCCGAACTTTTGAATTAAAATTGCCAAGAAAGAAATTACAAGATCAACACACGGAAATTTGAGTTTATTCAGAAGACCCAGTCTAAATTACAACGTTTAAAACACCAACCAGATATAAAATATTCAAGATTCTAATCAACAGATCTTCCAATGCCATTCAAGTACAATAGACTCACCCATAAACAAGTCGATATTAAAGAATTTGCTCAAGAAGAACTATGCAGCTTAATAAAAAAGAAAGACATTTACGCCAAGCTTTGAATTATTGCAAATAAAGAAATTCCAAGTCATACACACAAAAATTAGAATTTATTCACAAGATCCAATCTAAATTACAACGTTAAAACTCCAATCAAATATAAAATATTCAAGATTCTATTCAACAGACCTTCCAATATCATCCAAGTGCAATAGACTCACCCATAAGCAAGTCAATATTAAAGAAATTGCTTAAGAAAAACTATGCATCTTTTTAATATATATGAAAACATTTACACTGAACTTTGAATTAAAATTGCAAAGAAAGAAATTACAAGACCAACACACGGAAATTAAGAGTTTATTCAGAAGACCCAGTCTAAACATCCAAATACAATCAAATATCATCCAAATACAATAGACTCATACATAAGCAAGTCAACATGGAATGATTTTCTTAAGAAGAATTATTCAGCTTAATAGAAGACATGAATAGAATAACTTAATAGAAAGTCGTTTATTGAAGACTTTATACTGGAAGAAAGCCATTTATACCGAACTTTGGAATTTAGTAGCTCTTTATTATTATAGTATTGCGTATGAATAGAAGAAGCATCAATTCAGAGTACAAGTGATTGAATTTATTTTTGTAAATATTGTATATAGTTATCATCATTATTTATATGTTTGTGATTGTCGCTTTTTTTTTCTTTACTTTTTATTTTACTTATCTTTTTTCTTTTGTTTTTCTTATTATTTTGTTACACACTGCGGCCTTATTTTTATTTGTATATATAAAACCGATTTTAACATTATTTACCCGATTGTGACATTTTTACCCTGAACTATGACTTTTATGATCGATTGTGGTCATTCTTTTTATCCCAATTGTGACTTATAAGATCTTTTTGTGAGTCTTGTGGACTTTTTCTTTGGAAGCTAGCTTTAGACTACGATTGTTGAACATCTGAGCGACGGAAGAATAGTGATGAAGATGTCTCCTGCTGGTTCTGGATTCCTTCTTGTTCAAGAATTTCTAACAATAATATTTTTTCGGTACAATAACATTTGATTTTATTCTTGAAAATAGATTTTCATTATCACATCCATGTATTAATCATTATAAGATATTCATAAAAAAATATTTGGCTTTTTTTGGCTTTTTCAGGCCCAGTTTTTATTTTTAATCATGTGTTTCTAATAATTATAATATTTTTTAAGACATGAAATACTTACTTATAAGAGATCTGTTCATATGAAATAAGTATAGAAATATTATATGCCTTTTCAGATAATCGAGGAATTGAATTTCAATGCACTACTTAAATATATTATATAAACACACATTAATGCAGTACAATTTAATTACATAATGACTTAATTGTGGTTTTTATTATACATGTTGCAAATAAATGCTATAATATAAGTACAGAGAAATATTCGAAACCAACATCGAACTATTTTAAATCGTGTCGTGCTTTATTTAAGCAAAAAAAAAAAAAAAAAAAAAAAAAAAATCACTTGAAAACATTGCGAACCAAAGAATTTCTCCAACCTTTTAAAAATAACATGCAATTAACATAAATTATATTACAACATGCGATTATACATTTTTAATAAGATGAAATCGATTATGATTATACATGATGATTCAACGGTGATGCGACAGACTTTGAGGGATGATGCAGCTTACAACAACATACATTTTTTTTGTATAGAAATGAAGTGTCACAATTGGCGTTGAAGAACTAACATACTTTCTGCCAAATTTCTCGCAATGGCAAGGCCCGATGCCCCAACTGATACTTGCCCCTTGACGAGTTTACAATCTTCTGGCTGACAGCCACACTGCGGACTTTATTTTATTCTTGCTTTTGTTTTCCATCATGAGACCCTGCTGCCTGATGGCCAATTGGCTAGCGCTCTGGCCTTTGATGCTTCAGGTACGAATCCAGGTGTGACATGGATGTTTATTACATGGTGGTTACATTAGTGGTTCGGAATCCACGTTAAACAGTAGGTCCCGGTCTAATTAGCCCAAAGTGTGCACAAAATGACCGTAGAGCGACAAACCAAATCACGAGACCCTAGTTGATTCAATTAAGCATCTCGTTGTTAGACTCTCCATTGCGGCTGCGCGAAATACCTGGCATCTTTTTGGCAATCTGCTTTCGACGCTGACATTATGAATTACCGTGGGTGGTCGCAATGTTGAGCATTTATTGTAAACATTGAATCAAAGAAGTACTTTACAATGATATTGTGAATAAACAATTTTTTTTTTTTACTTTTTTTATATATCTGCCTCAACGTATCACTTCCGACTCTACTTTCCTATAAAATATATATATATTATATTAAAATGTCATTCCTCAAATTTTGTCCCATGTCAGTTGAATCTTTTTCAATTCCTACTATTAGTTCACACTCTCCCTATATGCATTTATACATCTTGTTCAAATTTTCAATCGTTAATAAAATACTTTTTTATTCATCCACTCCAGTTCAAATACATTTTTTTTTTTTTTAACTTGTAGTAGATGGCACTTGATGTTAATACAGTTTTTCAAATAGTAATTCATTAATTAAATTTATTTTTATATGGGAGAAAAAAATTTCTCTTATATAACTAAAATAAAATTTGTCTTTGTTGACCTAAGTAGGAATTGACTTCAAAATTTTTTTATATTACTTATGTCTTCATTGAGATAAAAAGGGGCCCATATGGTAATAGTTTATATACGGTCAAAATTTTAAACTATAAATCATCATAAAAATTACATAACATGCATAAACTTCATTATTAAAGTTGAATAATTGAGATTTTATCAAATTGAAATATTATTGGTATGTAAATTTTAGAATTTCTCAATTTTCATTGCAAAAGATTATCAGTAATAACATATTTTTATCTTCATTTCATGACCAAGCCTTATCTTATTCAAATATCGCGATGATAAATGTCAATTTAAAAATAATACATTCGTTCAAATGGTTTTAAAAGTGAATGAAAATTATCTTTCAGCAATTAATCTGTCATTTTAATAGCGACCTGACGGTCAATTGGCTAGCGCTCTAGTCTTTGGTACTGCAGGCTTCAGGTTCACGGTGGTGGCATGAATGTTTATTGATAGTTTATAATCAACATTAAACTGTACAAAATGACCGTAGTGTGCACAAAATGACCGTAGAGCAACAAATCAAACCCATAGCTACGGCAAAGAATATGAAAAAAAAAAAAAAAAAAAAAATGTTCTCATACACACTATACGCACACCATGATTAAAAATCAAGTCAAGCCACATTTCCTTGGTACAAAATGTGCACAAAATGACAAACCAAATCGCCCTTTTAATAGGAATTTCGAAGCGACATTTAATCAGTTATGCACTCATAGGTGAATTTTTACATTTATATAATATAATATATTTAAACAATGTGATTTTTAATTATTATTATTTTGGCTCAGTGAGGCTGAGAGTCTTTGGAATTTTTTTTTAATTTGGAAGGGTGTCGTTAGAGATTTAAAAAAATATATGAAAGGGGATTGAAGAACAAAAATGTTTAAAAACCGCTAACTTAGAAGATAAATAATTTCAATAGAGTCTGCAATGCCTGTGTGATGAACCACTTTCGAATCTTATGAATTATAAAGATTAGATGAATTATCGCAGATTAGTGTTTTGATCTAGTACAGCTCAGATTGTCTACATCAGTGGTTCTTAACTGTTGGGGTTGTGAGCCTTTTCAAATTAAAAAACATTTTTTCATCAACCTCCATCATCGATGTGCTAAATAATATGAAAACGACATTGTTACGAAATCTCTCTATTTTTTTTTTTGTTATATAAATGTAATAAACCATCTTTGAAAATAATAAGTGCCAATAAACATAAGGACTGAAAATGAATAAAAGGGACTGTAGTATTTAAAACCAAAGGTGGAAAGTCAGAGTCTGAGTCGCTTTAAAAATCCGACTCTTATAAAAATAATTTTATTTTTCCAAAATTTTAAGAATTAGGGCTAAAATTAATTGTTGAAATAGCAATTCAATTGTACCTTTAATAAAACAACCAGTAGCAGAGAACAGTGACTGCTTTTGCAGCATAAGTAAATTATTTTCATTTTTAATAAAAAAAAAAGAAAAGAAAATTATTTTTAAGAATAAATATATTTAACTTTTACCATTAAAAGTAACATTAAAAACAAATAGAATTCCAAAATCAATTTAAAAAAAAAAAAAAATCGAGAAATTAAGATAATTTTAAATAATGATAGAATTTTTCTTATAATACATTTTGTTTATGATCGATAAACTAATTCTCGTCTAAAGCATTTTGGATTATAATTATAAAAAAATTTTTGAACTTACATTTAAAAAATAATTTTTTTACCTTAATAAAAATAAAAATTACAAAAATTTGTGAATCATTAGTAAACGATTAATAAATTTGCAAAAAAAATTAATTTCAATAAAGATACACTATCAATAAAACATAGCAAAGACAAAATTTTGTTTTAAATAATTGTTTATAAATTTAGATATGACATTAAAGCATTATTCATAATTTTAATTAGTTAAACCTTCTTACTAGGAAATATTTACACATTTGAATTTCTTGAAAATTTTTTTATTTACCATATTTGATAGTAAAATATTTTCAAATTCATTAGAAATTATGACAAAAGCACAAATTATACTAGTTTATTTGAAGTGCATATATATATATATAACAATTGTGTAGGATGGTTTAAAAACACAGTGCAACATTATTTGTGAAACAACCCATTTATTGAAAGTTTAAAAAGAAAAACAAAAACATCATTGATAGTAGTATAGTTAATCACAAATTTATTTCATCAATCAGATTTCATAAATTTTATGGTAAATATAACTATAATTCAAGGAAGCAATTCATTATAATGTTCATGTCCCAAAAATATGCGCGATAATACTAATGATATAATTTAAATAATAGTGTTACTTAAATTTAAGTGATAATTCCAAATCATAAAATAGAATCGAAAATATGAGTTTGTATACAACTATTTGTTTAAATTAACAAAATATTAAAGATAGAAAATAGCTTTTACTATCATACATTTTTTAATTTATGTTAACATGGGAAAAAAAAAGTAAGTATTGTTATTTTTGACTTTTTTTCTATGAAAAGCAAGTAAAATATCTCAATGAGTGATATGAGAGGCATGGTGAAATGAACTAATGTACATATAAAATAATTTTTAAATATTTAAACATGCTTTATTTATTGAAACATCCTTCATATAATAAAATATAAAATCTTTTTTGGATATACAAAACTTTATTATTACATAAAAATACATTTATTAATACAGGGTGCATACATTTTTCTTTTTAAATAAAGGAAAAAAAAACAAGAAAATTGTTAATTTTCTTTTGAAAATTTATGACATCATAATTATTATTTTCATCTAAAATTTATTAAAAATCAATTTAAAAAATACTTCTTTTTTAAATAAATTTTATAAACCTCAGATAAATATGACTAATTTGAAATATGAGGGAATAAATAGCTCCCAGTAACTCAAATTAACATATTATATATTAACGCAATAAACTTAATTTTTATTTTTAATAATTAAAATTTTAAATTGCATAACATCAAATTATTATTTTTAAAATGTATTTTTCAAAAAAGTTCATAAATAATTGTAAATTAACACCAAGAATTTTCTTGAAATTAAATAGTACATATGCATTTTCTTTCAGAAACATAACTAATAACAGAGTCATTCTTTTTTACTTTGCTTTTTATATATTGGAGGCTATTTATTAGCCATCAAGATATTGCAAAAATCAGAAACTAACCAGAGAATACAGCTAACTATAATAAATACACATATAAGAAAGAGTTCTAGTACTTATTGTTTTAAATATATATTGATGGAGTAAGAGTTTGACTGTAAGTGGAATACCTTATAGTTTTGTCATGAATTGATTTTTCAATTCTACCAAATGCCCAAAATTACAATAGAATAATTTCGTTTTAATAAATTAATATAATTATAAAAGTTTTATTTAATAAATCAAAGAATTAAAATTATACTAACATTTTTTAATCACATTATAGAATTTTCTTATAAAATTTTTATTTTATTTAGAAATTCATGAAATGGCTTTTATTTATTTTTTTTTTAACATATTTGACTATATTATGACCATAAAGAATTCAAATTCTCAATTTAAAAATCATTAAGATTACTCATGAAACTTTCATGAAAAGGTCACAAGATTAAAAACTTTTTAAAAATATTTTTTGAAAATTGTTCAGAAAGTAGTTTCTAAAGAAAAATATGCTGTTTCGATCGGACAATTTACAAATATATATTTTAATTTAAATTTGTACTCCATACTTTATAGTCTAGACGATTTTATTTTTCAAATTGCTCCTCTATGGGATGTTTGCCATATTTCAGGAAATGTCAGCTTAGAATGTTTCAATAGCAATATGCTTTTTCCTTTAAATTATTAAGTACTTTTAATTATTAATTATTTAAGTACTTTTTCATGTATCAAAAATAAAAGTTTAATATTCTTATTCAGAAATATATGTTCAAATATATTATGTTGCATAAAATAAGAAAAATAAATAATACCATTAATAATGGTACAATTTATAACAAAATAAATATTTAAAAGCAAATATCACAAGTTAGTCGAAGAAAAATAAGATCATAAAAACTTTGGAAATTAACAACACATTATACATATTTTTTTTTTTACCTGAACATGTCCTTCTTCAAAAAAAAAAAGCTTTAATGCCCACATATTCAGATCAAAATACTGCATGCCAATTGTCCATAAACAATATCACACTAATTGAAAAGAAATGGAATAAATATTTATCTATAAGAACAGAATATATGCATATGTTTATAATGTTAAAAAAAGTCTATTTAAAAAAAGACTATTAATAATTTTTTAAATACATATAAAGAAAATAGTTTCAGATTATTATTTACAATTAGATTAAATGTGTTTTCTTTATACCTACTCAGAATATCCCCAAAAATGATTTTCGACAATATATTCCTATGCATTTTTATTTTAAATAAATAAATATTAACAAAGATGCATCTCTTCAGTTATATCTTAGATAATTTTAATAGATTTGGATGTTTGTCAGTCGAGTAGAAAGTAACATACACACATCAATACCTTCCAATTGAAATTCTCACAAAATTTACATCAACAAAGATGTACATTCAGAACTGAAGATGCCGTTTATTACATTATCAAATTATACAGCAATTTTATTAAAAAATTTAGGAAGTTTTTATTAAAATAAATTTAATTTAGAGATAATATATTAGTAGCATTAAATAATAAATATATCAAAATAATTTATTACAGATTAGATTTATAACAAATTTCCGAAATTTATTAAATACATAATACTGCACATCATTTAAAAATGAAAATATAAATATTGCAAAGAAAAATGTGAAAATTTATAATAAAAATTTAAACATACCAATACTAAATTAATCAATTAAACTCTAACTAAGAACATATAATATATATATATATATTAACAGTTCTTTTGGTTAATAAAGGAAAATTTAATATTGATAATATATTTATTTATACACATTACTGAATAAGAACAAATGCTGCTTTTTTAACTTAAAAAAAAATTACATAAAATTCTCTATTTTTTTGAAAAAACAAAATTTAGAGAATATATATTTTAATTGCACAAAGTTTGAAAATAATAAATAAAAATTGCTTTTCTTTTTTTTCAAATTTTACTAGAAGTATTAATTTTCTCTGTAGTATGTAATTAACATAATTTTGCACCATACTTAACTTGGGAAAATTGTTATTTTCCATAGTAATTGGTATCGCGATATATATGCAATAAAACTACCTTTTCTCTCTTATAACTACTGTATAAAATTTGATGTCAAAATTATTTAACTAAATCTAATTATCTACATTAATTAAGACTTGAATCTAAATTAAAAACAAAAAACATAATAAAAAGGAACAAATAATATTATTTTGATTTAAAATTCAGAATGATTGCAGAAATTTGCAAAATGCTACCTTAATTTTTTTTTTTTATTTCTGATTGATTTTTATTGATACCTCACAAAACAATTAAAATAAAATTATAACTAACTAGGAAGAAGTTTATTGTTTCTTTTAAAAATTTTGATTTAAAATTTAAAAAACTGACTTGAAAAAATTTAAGAAAACTATAACATGATTTAAATTTAATTTGAACAGTTGAATAATTGAATTCTGGAATTTTCGATAACAGAAAAAAAAAAGCAGATATCAAAATTATATTTATTAAATGGTTAAGAATTATAAAAATATAAAGAGAAAGAGAGAGAAATTAACTTTTTAACCTTGTTCAGAAGACTTTTCAGATCTCGATTCAATAATACAGACTTTTTCTTCCAGTTCATTGAAATTTCTTTCATTTTCTTTACTATCTTTGGTTAATAATAATGGTCCCAAAATCGCTATAAGAGTTGCTGTTCCCTATAGGGGCTGTCATTATTATACTCAATACAGCCCCAGTTAGTATCTAAAATTCATCAATAATTAAAAAGTAAGTTTGCATTATAAATAATATATAAATGCTTATTTATGAGCCCTAATTCTTAAAATTGTATATGGTAAATTTAAATATAGTTTTTTTTTTTTTTTTAAGGTTACAATAATAAACAGTTACAAGAATACAACATGAAAATTGGAGAAAAAAATTTAATAAAAATCACAGGATTGAAGATTGCAATACAAGATTATTATGGAGTAAGATTTTATAATCCTGTATATTGCTACTTTGGAAAAAAAACTCATCCTGGTTTCTCTTTTTCTTTAATTTTTTAATTATTATGCCCAGTTACATGAAGATATTTCACAATGATTTTATTATTATTATGTTTATTAGATATAAATGCAAAAAGAAATAAGCATAATTATTACATTAATATATTATGAGTTTAAATTTTAAAAATTAATGTATAATAGACAATTTATGACTTAATAATGCATACTTGTTATTGCAATAAGTTAAAGTCATACACTTACTTCAAGAATAGAAATACATTAAGGAATGCTTCAGACAAGAGCTTTATAAAATGTCTTATAATTAAGAAACAAAATAAAAGAATGTAAGAACATAAACATTAAATAATTGCATAAAAATGTAAACATTATACAAATTTTACTTACTTCATTTTTAAATAAGCCATTAATTAACAAAGATAAAGGTTACAGGTGTTAATATTGCAATATTTTGATGCAAAAACAACTATAAAAATTAGTATAAGCAGCCAATTCGGAATTACAGCATTAATTTCCATATCCAAAAGTATTATTAATAATTTTAAAGCTATACAAATTTGTAAGATCTAAAATATTATTATAAGGAATATCTAATAAGGGAGGAAGCCAAATACCATTTAGAGACGAGCGGTAGGTGAGTTGGCCTAAAATACATTACTGCAGGCTCAATTTCCCAGTTATATATCTGCAACCAAACATACTACAGGACTGATCAAATATTCATTTGAAAAACCCTCAGCGAGATCTAACTAAATGTAACAATAAAAGCCACAATGAAATAAAATTTATATATGCAAAATCTAAAAATAAGAGAAATCATTGTTGAAATTTTTATGTCTGCTTATATGCAATGAAGGTAGAAGTAAAAAATCAAAAAACGTACTGCAGTAACTAAAGAATTTAAGACAAATTAAAAAAGCTCTAAAAGTCATATTAGATATACAGACAGTGCCCAGGGTCAAAATTTATTGGGAGTGACATTTGCTGTGCCACCAGTATTTGGTGCATCCAGTGATGACATTGAGCTAATGGATATATGTAATGTGGAGTATATTAGGACTCTAGAAAAGCCCATGAACATTGATTGCAAAGAGGCCAGTGTACATGACGATGATTATATGCTTATTTCAAATGGGCCAGTATAAGTGATATTGATTGTCAGTATATAGGATCATCTGTTTCAATAAATGCCCACACATTCATACATTCCTTTGTTTCCATATTTCATTCACCCCCTTAACTTTTCTTGTAACTCCTCCTGCAAATCTGTTCATAGATATATTTTCACACATTAAGACAATGGCATAGACCAAAAAGAGTATCTCAATTATTTTTTCTTTTATTCGCATCAAACAACTTATAATGAATTTTTTTAATGAATATATTTATAAAGAACATAAATAAAAAATTAACCTTTGAGCATGATTTTCCAATTCTTCCCCTTTATCATATGTCAGAACATAATCTAAAGGTTGAGGACCAACAGCAGCCTAGAATACAATTTTTTAAATAATATTAACAAATATAATTATAACAATTATCAATAAATTTAGATTAAAATAAATTAATTAGACTAGAATATAATTGAGGCATTATATTAATTTTACCCTAATTTATATCAGCTTTATTATAATAAAGTTTAATAATTATTTGTTACATTTGGAAATGCATTGCAAACAATTTATTTTAAACTGAAAAACATATAATATATTTAGAACAAATTTTTTAAACAGCAATATATTTTTGTTGTTTTGAATACAAGCATATAACTGAAGCTAATTCACTGGTGGAATTAGCTTCAGTTATAATGTTGCTTGAGTTTTGTTAATGAAGGTTGAGTAATTTAGATTGGAGAATTTCCAAATGTAAGTCTTATTTACATTATACAATCTCATTGTATTTAAAATTTCATATGTATTTGGCATTAAATTAACTAATTAAAAAACAAGAGGAAAACTCGGAAATTAGAAAACAGTGTTGCATGAAATTATAAAATATTATCTTCAAATTATGATTGAATCTGAAACGAAAAACTGACAAAAATTAATTCATTTTAAATTAAGAGATTAAATATGTTTAACTCAAAACAAACATATTGGTAATCATAACAAAGCAATAAATGTTTTTATTTTATGTTATTCAATATCAAATATGATTAATTCAATTATCTTTAAAAACATTTTCATTCTGAAGGATTTTTCTTACAACTTTATATAGAAAAAAAGTGATACTGATAAACAAACATGAAAGTTTTAACATATCTTTGAAAAAGATCATTGTAAGAAAAAAAAATATATATAAAAATGGAGTGATTATTTAAAAATGTAATCAGAAATTTAAAAATGAATTATTATATTTAGATACATCAATATGCATTTATTTTAATATTTAAAATTTGCTTTTTCTTCTATCTGCAAGAAAATAAAATTACATAAAATAATATTTGGTGATAACACTATCGAACTTTATGACAACAATTAAGAAAAAAAAAAAGATTTATTAAAAATACACCATAATTTTTGCCTATAACCTGTAAGGAATTAATTCATGTCGTTTTCTTTGACATACCAAATAGTAATCAAGTTCTGTTTTTTATAAACATAGAAAACTAACATTTTTCAGTTTAAACAGAATATGATTCCTCACAAGGTATATAAAATAATAAATTTAGTTTAATGACATTTAAAAATAATTGTGTTTTAGATTTACAATTTTATTTGAAATTGCATAATATTAAAATACATTAATATATATTTCATTTAATTGTTTCAATTAATGAAAGTGAATTACTAGATTTATGTAGAATTAAATATGTTCTAAAAATAAATAATAAATGAAAGCATAATTATGACGACATGAATAAAAAAACTTTTTAATCTTACAATTATTATATATAATTACAATTATACAATTATATTCAATATTAAATTTTTATTTAGTATATAAAACATTTCTTTTGCACATTTAAATAAATAATTTATTTTTAAAATCTTACTTGTACTGTTGCTTTAGGAAACCAAGCAACAGCAATAAAAACTTTCTCTTTTAGATTGAAATCACCACCAAATGATGCAATTGTAGCTGTGATAATTCGAAATACAAATCCAAGTAAAAGGGCCAGTATGGTGTTATCTAAAATCCACATATTACATATTATTTTACAACAGAACATTCAGGAATATATTCACATGGTATAAATAATTTTTAATTTACATGTAATTAAATCACCTTCATTTTAAAAATATTTCTAAACCGAATACATGTCCAAATGCACATTTTCATTTAGTTTGAGAAACATATATATTTATATTGCAAAATCAAATTTTAAATTATTTTTCAAAACTATTCTTTCATCATTTTGTTTTTACAATATAAATTAATTAACATTACTTTCATAAGCTAATTTAATTCCATGTTTATCATTTCTTTAAGAATTTCATTCATTTTTTAATCCATTGCTGTAATTGTTAATTAAAATTACATGAATTTTTTAAATACTATCTAAATATTTTTTTATATATTATTGAATAAACCATTAAGATCTTAAATTACTTCATAAATTGAAGATTAAAATTTTCACAAATTTTTCAATAAGATAAAAGTTTTTTTAAGAATGAGACACATCATTTATAATAAATATATTATCATAGAATTTTTAAAATATATATAGTTTTAAATCAAAGAATTTGTACAGATAAATATTAAAAATTCTCATAATTAAGAAAAATATAAGAAAAAATTATAGGAAAATAATCTAAATTTTTAAATGGAATTTATAACATTTAAATTTCAAAAGAATATTATAAAAAATTAATTTCATCAAATTAAAAGAAATGAAGGGTTTGAATGAAGGAAAATACATAATTTACAAAAACTATTGAAAAAAAAAAAAATCATAAAAATTAATTATGAATGAATGTTTCAGTATTAATTAATATTTAAGCTACATATTATTAAGAATAGCTAAAATTCATCTTATAACATGAAAACTAAACAATAAAAACCGAGTAGAATTTTTTTCAATAAAAGAAAAAGTAAAAAAAAAAAAAAAAAAAAGAAAAGAAGAAAAAATAGAAAATTGATTTAAAGAATGTTGTCTTGCTAAATAAAACAAACATAAATAAAACATATTTAATATACAAACACTATTAATTACTCAAAACTTTTTTATTTAATTTTGCATAAATAAAAAAATATTTTTAAAAGAAATTATACCTAGGTTTGATTGGAGATTTTGTAACAATACCTCTGCACCAATAAGACTAAAAAGAAATGGTTGCAATAAATTCCACATAACACCTATAATTTTTTGTATGCCTTCCTAAACATAAATAAATCATATTAATAAAATGATAAATGTTTAGAATGTAAATAGCATAACAAGTTACTCACAAGTGCTATGAATATTAATATAGCGTAAAAATCTTAAGGTGAAGTTTCATTTTATAAGAACATAAATAGACATTTTCATCATTAACAGTCGTATACTAGGTTTTTTAGATATCATTATGAAATTATATCTAGACCGTTTATGTACTTTTGTCAAGTATTGTTACAACAATCCATTTAAATTTGTGGGTAGTAGATGATTTTAATTAACTATTTAACAATATCTTAAATTCAATTATGCGAGGGACTTTTGATGCATAAATACCAAGGTGATGGAGCACCACTAGCATTTATGGATAATCCATATTTAAACTGACAATTCACAGCCATTAGTAACTTGATGCAGCCTACATCTTGTTCTGGAAAAGATATGAAAAGGAAGATTCTGTCGTGCATTTGAGTAAAAGTCTCCAAAGAGAAATATATGGCATTTTGCTATATTTAAAAACTCATAACAATGAAATTGAATTCCTTTTTATTGAGAATTTTGAAGTTCTGCTGTCTATTTAAGGAATTGTATTCTGTATAATGGAACCACTTCATATTTAAGGTTTATTATGGAGAGTCCCCATAATTGACTACATTAAAGAACAAAGTTACAGACTATGATGAGCATTTATTTCAGATATTTTATATCAGCTACAGGGAATACTTTTTACAAGATGTAATTTCTGGTTCACCAGAAAGATGGAAGTATACGAACATGAACTTCAAAATTTTACAGGATAACAGTTCAATTCTGCTTCATCACCGTAATTAGTCAGTGTATCTTTTAAGCTTTGCAGGACACTATACTTTCTTCTTTTGAACAATTGTGAATGCATTTTGTGTGTGAGTGTGAATATAATGTATTTATGTTTTGAATCCTCAATATATAATAAATGTATGGTTTACAGTTTTTCTCCCATGAATATGTATTTGAATATTATAAATATGAATCAATTTTCTTCCTTTCATAATTACAATTATTGATAATTGACCATTATTGATTAATTGATAATTGACTATTTTAAAAAAAAAATTTAGTTTTTCAAACAATATAAAAATACAATATTGATAATTATTTAATTCAATAAAGCATTAAAAATAATATAATATTCAATTACACTTTAAATCTTTATTGATTTTAATAGGTATATATATATATATATATATATTTTACAAACAAGAAAAAGATTTTTATTACTTAAACCAAATTAAAACTTACAAGGTGTTGAACATCTTTCTTCCATCCTAATGATGCAACAAAAGCCATCACCAAACAAGACATAGGACCTGCACCAGCAATTCCTATCGTTTTGCTTACAAACATCCCTGTGAATCCTCCCAGACAAAGCATTGTAATATGATAAAGAAGTAAGGTTGACTAAAAAATGTTAATACATACTTATAAAAATTACACAACAATTAATGAATTTAAAGATGTTTTTCTATTTAAAATAACAGAAGCCGATAAACATTTTTTTCTTCTTTTAGTTATATAATCTGATTTTATATAAAAAAAATTTGCCCTAATTCTAAATTTTATCTTTCTATTTCCTCAGTCAGATGTTTAGCAAATGAAAATAAAAAGAGTTTAGTACAGATTTTCTCTAATTGTACTGATTCATATTTGCAATATAAAAATGATATATTTGTATACAATATTTTTTCAGCACATTAAAAATAAAAAATTATAATAAGTCAATTTTTTTTTTTATTTTTGAATTTGAATTTTAAATTTACTTTTTTAAATTAAAAAATAAATATTATGAAAAAAATAATTTTATTTATTTTGCCACATAATAGAAAAAACTTTTTGATACTTGTAATAAAAAAATGTTTTTTCAGTTATAAAAATAAAATTTTGTGTAGTATCACAAAGGAAAAGTACAATTAATACTTAAAATCATATCAATACATCGTGTGTTTTACCATCCCATCTATACAGGAATATTCTTATTTGTCTCATGAACATTTCAATGAACATAATATTAGAGATTAATTCACATAACAATATTTATACAGTATAATTATTACATTTATAATAAATAAATATTATTATTCTCCTCACTACATTTAGTTTTTCAGATGAAGCAATTTTAGAAGGTGAACTTTTAACTAATTCTACAATCCAGTAGATAAAATTTCTCTATTGTGTTGTTTGCAATATGTAGGCAATTTGGACCTTTTTTGCATAGCTTAAAGTAATTAGTTGAAATGTGCTTTTTAATAGAATAATTGAAAATAAACGTTTTCAATTATCTTCCCTCTTTACAATTTGACAAGCAAAACTCATTCCTTTAAATTATTTAAAAATTTCTTCCGAAATAATTTAAAGTCTTCTTTATCGTTTTTAAGATTTTATTAAATTATTTGATGATTAAAGATGCATGAAACTGCTCTTTTTACATTATTTCGTTGGTAATACTCATAATAAACAAATAAATATACATGAAGTTTATTTGTTTACTCAAAATAACTACTTTTATATCATTGCCTTTTATTCATCAAATTTTGTAATATATATTTTTAAAACAGAAAAATTTGAATTTTAAAATTGGAAATGCATACAGATGATGGATAAACAAATTCAGCATACATTATATTTTGAATTTGAATTTTAAATTTGAACTGCCTTTTTGTATTGAAACATACATAATATGAGAAAAAAATATTTTTTGCTAGGTAATTAAAAAAATCCTTTTGATACTTGTAATAAACATGGTTTTTCAATTTTAAAATAAAAAATAAAAGTTGCATGGTATTTATATGAAGGAAAAGTACAATTAGTATTTAAAATTCTATCAACATACAAGAAATCATACAAATTTTTCATATATGAATAAGAAAAATATAATTTTATACCAACTGAAGAATTCTCAGAACTAGGAAAGAAGCGAAATATAAATCCAAACAGAATACCACAAATTAAACCAGCAGTGGGTTCCCAAATTCCATTAAGTAATGCATATCCTAAATGATCTGATAAAGAATGAATAATTAAATAAAAAGCCATACCTGATTTATAATAAATATTAAAAGTAAATAAATAAATACAACTGTAATATGTAGAATAAATTGGTTAGATTTGTTTCTGTTGTAACCTCTACTTTAATATAACTTATTTTGTCATTTAATTAATATTTGGTTTGCATAAGATTTATATTTATTCTAATTAAAAATTGCTGTAATTTAAGTCATAAATAAAATAATTGAATTGAAATTTAAATTCTTCATGATCAAGTTCAAAAATAAATAATCATGGAATCAAAATGCTGTTTGATAGAATGATATGTAATATTATATTAGATTAAAAAGGAAAGTAGAACATTAAAAAACCATATCAATAATTGTAACATTTGAGGTGACATAAGAAAAATTTTAAATTACATAAATTTAAAAACAAAGTAAATTTTGAAACCTATCCATTTTTATATGATGTTTAAAGGATTAGGTTAACCTAGTTTAAAATTAATATGCACAGTAAGCAAAAAACTTGTATAAACTCTCATTATCATAATCATAAACTTTAATTATCATATAATAAAGTATAATTTTCAAAATATCCTCTGCCATATAAATTTTATTCTATCATATAAGATATTCCTAATATATTTAACTAACATTTTATTAGGAAAGAAAAAAAGAAGCAAAATAGTAACATTTTTATTTTATATAAAAATCAACAGCTATCTTTCAACAGCAACTTTGTTTAATTTAAATATAAAAATCTGATTTATAATAATTTACATCAGGGTAACAAGATTACACTTTATTTTTTAATTTAAGAATATGAGAGTGAAGTCAAGATTCAGGACACACAAACAATTGAATCTCTTTATTTTTACACAAAAAAAAAAAAAAATAAAAAATAAAAAGAGAAATTTACCTCCTGTTAGTGATGCACCTAACATGACAGAGAAACCAGTAATGGCTAAAATATCATCCATAGAAGCAGCAGCAATTACCAAAGTAGGGATTCCTTTTTTCACTCCAAAAGAACGCTCCTGTAAATTCAAAAGACCAGGAACTACAACAGCAGGAGAAACAGCTGATAAAACAAATCTGTAGGAAAAATATGAATTCATTTAATAAAAAGTAAGGATAACCATAGTTTATAGTTTATTAAACTGATTCAATAGCTTCTATAAATTAAAATAGATAATTTTTTATATTTTACTTTTAAAAAATTAATGAATTTTAAAAAAAATATTTTTAAAACATTAAATTCCCTATTACATTACAGAAAAATATTTTCCTAACTTCTTACTAATGATAATGTAAGGCTTCATTGATAACTGTTAATTAGAAATAATTGCTTTCTTTTTAAACAATTTTGTTTATTTATGGAATGCTTACATAATTAAAATATTGATTTATAATTATAATTGAATAGTTCTGCAGATATTTAAAAAGTGAAAAAATAAAAATTTATTGTAGTTATGCTGTATTATAGCACAATGTTATTATTAAATTACAAAGTTCTATTATAGTATAAGTCTCACGATACTATAAAAGTAGTTCATTTATATATAAAATATATAATATTGTCAAATTTAACAGAAAAAAAATATATGCAATGTATACAAATCTGAAATTTTAAGAAAGCCTCAAATAATTAGAATGAGTTACAAAATTTATCTTCTTATTAATAAATCTTGTATTGCATTCAACAGTAAATTCTTTACTTGAATCAGCAAAGCAAGACTATTATGTAAAAAGGAGACTAGTCAACATATTGTGTGTGTGTGTAACAGCATAAAAAGAAAAAAAAAAAAATTTTTTGACACATAAAACACTGCATATAAGTAAAATATAATTAAGAAATAATAAATTAATGGAATGGATAAATGAAATTAATGGAACATTACATTTAAGACAAAATAATGAATTTAAATTTATAACAATATACACTTCATATTTTTTTCATGACTAAAAAACCAAGCTATTTACCCAAACATTATGGCCCATGTCCAAGGCAAGCCCAGAAGAAAATGAGATGAGATTCCTGACACTATTGTTTCAATGATACATGGAAAGAAAGCTAATTGAAAAACAATTCTTTTTAAAGCTTTCAACTTTTCAGCATCCAATCCTAATCCAGCTTTTAATAAGATAATAACAAATGCAGCAGATCTAAAAAAAAATGAGTGAATGAATAAAATGATTAAAATACTTATTGTTATTATTTTCATATTAATTTACATAATTACTGTAAAAGGATTTAATAATAAATTACAGAAATTTATTATTCCTTTTGTATAAGGAATTATCTAAACTGAATTATTATTTTATTACCCTAAAAAAAGCCAGCTAAAAATCCATTTTTTCCCTCATCATTCACAAGAAAATAAAGTAATGGAAATTCATCTGTCTCTTACATATCCTATGAGAAAAATTACTAACTAAAGTCCATTTTAAAAATTACTATGGTTTTGAGGAACTAAGAGAAATATAATAATAATTTTCAACTTTTAAAAACTTTAAAACTGATTTTAAAAACTGATTTGAATATGAACTTAACTTTTACAATATTCCCTTGTTAAAAAATATAGGTATCATAAAAAAAACAATACTTTATCTTAAATAGATAAATAGAAAGTTAAATAGGTTAACAGAGCCAGATCTTTTTTTCAATTTATTGTTGTCAAAAATTTTAAATGAAATTATGATAGCATACAAAGAAACTATGAGTACATATAATCAAATATAAGATTATAAGAAATCTTTTAAAGGAAAAATTTATTTTTTTACAATTTATTTCAAGAATTATTAAAAAAAAAACATTGTAATTACCTAAGAAAAGATTTCAGTGAAAGCGTTTCACACCCAGAATTTGAGAAATAGTATACAATCGTTTTTTTTATCACTGACTAGCAGAGAAAGCAATTGGAATTCATTTTTTTCGATTACATGCAATCCCTATGAAAGAAATTACTTAACTAAAAGTATATTTTAAAAATCACTATGGTTTAAGAACTAAGAATGAATAAATAATACTGAATGTGAATAAATTATATTGTATTGATACCAGTCCTTCATTTAATATAAAATCATTTTAAAATGCTGATATGAATCCAAATTTATTCAGCATTTTTTAAATAATATTTTATAATATTGCCAAAGCTAAAAAATTATGGTTAATCAATTATGAAAATATGAATAAATTACATAAAAAAATTATGTTAATGATGTGATTTATATCAATAAATTAAATGTGATTTTAAATAATGTCGATTCATACAAAAAATTAAAAAATAAATGTAATCATTTAGATTAAAATGTAAGGTACAATAAAAAACATCTAAAAATGTCCTACTTCTCATAAATATTTTAGACATTATAATAAATTAAATTAAATGTTAATTATAAATATAAATATAAATTTATGTTCACTTTGCAAAACAAGCAAATCAATTTTCAAAAAATATCCAAAATAAAAATTTAAACCAAAAAAATTACCCTTTAAAAATGATAAAAAGAAAAAAAAAAAAAAAAAGATTCAGATTAAATAATTGAACAAAACATGCATTACCATAATATTAAAACTAACAATGTTACAATAAAAAATAAACGGATTCCACTTATCCTCCTGCAAATGGAATTAACAGAATCTGCAAATCAAAATATAACGAAATATAGATATAAAATTTTTTTCAATACTTTAGCCCCAACTAGCAAGAATAATTTATTTCCCATTCAGTTGTTTAATCTTAAATGAGCTTATTAAAACATGCATTTCAATATTTGCTAATAGTAATCCTGAAATGATTATCATTGACTTCTTAAAAAGTTAAAAATAAATAAAATTGATATTAATAATTAGCTTACTGTAATTTCCTACCTGAAATCACAGGCCTTCAAAATGCGTTCAAGTTTTAAAGATCCCTTTTGATGCCAAGATTATATTAAAAATATTCAACAAATTTACAATATGCATTTAAAAACTATGGTGTAAGCAAAAGGATGTTTTATTGAAGATTTATAATTTTCATATTTGCTGGAGAGATGAAAATCTTGAAAAATATTAAAGTTAAATATTAATCTGGTTTTTGTAAAGTGTTTTAAATTTTTATCTTTAACTTCATTCCAGACATTTTTCATCCACTAGCACCTACTTGCGTATGACACATAAAACAAAAATTTTAAAAATTTGACTCCCTTCCATCATCAATATTTGCTATGTTTCTTTTCTATAAAATATGGCTCTGTCAAGTTTTTTTTTATTGCCAAAGAACACTTTTAGCTAGCAATTTTATAAAATTAATGAGGTAAGAATTAAAAAAATAAATATATGACCACAGAGAAAGCAGCATACAATTTGCACTGTAAAATTATAGATAATACCATATAATATTTTTATGTAATATCTTAAATTTTGAAAATTAAGTGTACTATAATGTCAAATATATGAAATATATACACTTAGGTATTCAAAATAAAAAACTAAAGCATTCTTCAATTTATCATTACTTTTATTTTTAAAATAATTAGAATTTTTTTTTATAAAAATGCTTTATACCTTAATGTTGTAGCCCATTGATTAGATATATTCCGATAATAGGGGATAAATGGAAGATTTCGGAAAAGAAATCCTATAATAAGCATACCTGTAAAGACACAAAATGCAGTTTTCATTTATTTGCTCTCATACATAGCTTTTTAAAAAACACAATGAAATTAATGAAATATTTAACTTTTAATCTAAGATAAATAACTAAATGGCTTTTTTTCCATTAAAGAAATATTTATAAAGAATTCAATTAAAAATAACTATTACAAAATACTACTAATAGAATCTCATAATAATTTAAAAATCGAAAGACAGTCGTAATTGTTAAATACATGAAATAAAAAAAAAAAAATTAATTAAATACATATTGTAAAACTACACAAAAATCCGAACATTGTATTCAACCAATATTCATGAAACACAGTAAAAGTTTTGCATCCCTTCAACAATGAAAATTTAGAATTACAATTAATATATTTTTTATTACATAACAATTTGTTAAAAAAAAAACTTTGATAATTTGAAATAATTAATTGATTCATAGGTTTTTCCATTGATTAATGAATTTGAATGTCATAATTAACAAAAATAGGATAAAATCACACTGATAACATTTATAGAAAATAAGAATTATTATAAATTTTGAAAAAAAGATAATAGGTTTATATAGAATCTAAAGCCTCTCCCTAACCATATGAATATTACAAAATCTGTAACACATTAGTGAAAAATTTTTCTATAGTATTTACTTACTAATTCAACATCTGATTGGCCAATTAAATAGAGAATGGGATTGGCTATTAATTTAGTAAGCTTCTAATTAAGCTGTTTTAGAGTTATAATTTTTAAAACTCAGAAGACATCTTAATAAAATTTACGAATTTGAATAGCTGAAAAAATGTATATGATGATATTACAAAAAATATTAATAATATCTTTATCCAAAATAAAGTCATATATTTTAAAAGTGAATACATGCTAAATGATGTAAAACTTCTGGACACCACATATATATATATATATATATATATATAAACAAACACATATTTTTGACTTTAATAAAATTAAAATTAAATTTGGACATTTCAACATTCAGATATAGTGCACAGTAAATAAAATTCTTGAAATATTATATAAATAAACAAATTATTTCACATATAAGTTAAATTGAATTAAAATTTAAATGAAAATAATTTGAAGAAAACTTGTATACAACTAAATTTTCATACTTACTAAAGGAATGAAGTCTTACCTATGAGAGGCGGCAATTTAACAATGCTAGCCAATTTTCCACCAATATGAGCAAGTACGTAGAGAAGCAATAGAGCAAATATCTCACTTTCAGGTAATGCATCCTTACCCAATATTCCATACATAGATGCATACAGGAAAATAATAATGAATAATTGAGAGATGGCCAACATAATTTTCTTTTTACTAGGTAAGTAGTGATGACATTTTTTCAAAAAACTTTGATCAGCCCCTACACAAAAAGAGATTGAATATAACAATCATTGAGATACAGAATAACGAGAAAAAATGTAAATGTATGATTACTAATTAACAAAGAAAATATATGAATAAAAATTTATAAAAAGGTAAAATAAAAAGAGAACAATATCAAAATGATAAACATAATTATAATTTAAAAAGAATAAACAAAATAAAGAAAAAGGAATTAAATTGATATCATGAATTTTGAAAATAAAAAGCATGAAAATTGCAGTAAAATAATTTCAAAAGGCAAATATTTTAGGTCTGTCAATATAACATGAAGACTTGTTTAGTAGCTCTCTTGGGATGCAATGTCAAATCACAACCCAATGACAATGAATATGTTTAAGACTACAAAACCAATCTCATCACTAGCAGATCCTGAGTCTCATCAGTCATGATTAAATATGCTTGCATTTCAACTTGATTGCCACTGAAATGTTAAGTTTTAAAACTGAACAGAATGTGGATTTGAATTTTTGGTGAAACTGAATAAAACACCAATGAAGTGTTTACAGGTGCTTACTCAGGCTTACAGAGAAAACTATATATCTTATACACAAGTCTTTAAAAGAAGCAAAGATGATCACACAGGGTCATGAGGAAGTGGAAGATGAACATTCTGGACGACTGTCAACTTGAACATATATATATATATATATATATATATATTCCCAATCAATGGAATGTCTGAATGATATCTGATACCAGAGACAAAAACACAATCCATGCATTGGAAAAAATGATCTTCCCCAAGATTGGAGAGAAAAAAAAAAAGTTTACCAGAACAAATCAAAATTCAAAGCGAATGCATTTTTTGACATCAAGGGTATCATTTGGAAGAATGGGTACCAAAGGATAAGACAGTGAACCAGCATTACTACAAAGAAGTTATGATTAAACTGATAAATATAGAACTAAGTTAATAAAAATCTGATGAAAATTAAAAGTAATCAATGAGACAACAAATTTTAAAGATATATACCAGAACATGGCCTTTTATTTCATTTTCCTCAGGAGTTACACCAGATAAGGATTGCATCCCTATATTGATTTAACAAGAAAACACCAATTGTCATTGCAGAGCAAATTTGTATATAATTAATGGATATATAAAAAAATATTTGAATACAAAATATACAATGATAATTCAATCAAATAAATGACAAAAATATCACTAGTTTTCTAACTAAAATATGATTATTTATAAAGCATGTCTACATACATTCACCACATATTTTAAAAAATAAAAACATAAAATGAAGTCCAGAACTCTGGCCAATAGTCTCATTTTGTATCAACATAATGTTCCACTGTGTGGAATGTGCTTCCCATAAAGCAGTTTTAGATTGAAAAATAGATTGCAACACTGGAACATCCTCCATATTTCCCTAAATTTCTACCATATGACTTTCTTATCTCAAAACTAAAATTTATGTTAAAAGGATTTCATTTTAAATCAGTCATTGGAGGTTATTAAGAAGAAATTAAATAGCTCTTAAAATAATAGCTATCAAACTAATGAAATAGCTATTAAAACAGTAACAGGCTTTGGACCAATGAAAAATAAGAGGATATGTACATACAAGGGTAAACACTAGATTTGTCATGGATTGTAAATGAATATCCTTTTTTTAGAGTCAAATCCCTTATTTTAAAGACAGACCTTGTATAAGCATAATACCAAATTTAAATGGAATATAATCTAAAAATGTTTGGAAAGATTTATTAAAAAATTAGAAACAGTAGAATATTTGTAGGCATAGAAATTTAATATAACTGCTTCAGGTATAATGCAATACCAAACCTCAAATAAATCCTAAACACCATATAACAATTTGTAATTAATTTAAAATCTATAAAAAATGTTATATTTCAAATCAATATTCTGTAAATATTGCTTAATTTTCTATCAAATTAAGAACAAATAAAATAAATTATGAAATGAAGAATTTTCATCTATGAATAAAACATTGCTGTATTAAGAAATGTTAATTACATATGCAGACAATTTTTTAACAATTTTATTTAATATGAATATATTTTTATATTTGTCTATTTTAAAATAAAATATACAGCAAAATCAAAAAACAAAATGAATATAAAAAATTATCATTTAAAAATATTGAATGAAACTTAGATAGATCTTCCCTATATTTTTCATATCAAATTTTTTCTAATGAAATTAACAAAAATAAGCAATTTTAGAAAGGAAAATAATAATTATAAATAATGTGCAGGTGTAACACCTTTCGGATATAAAAACACATTGTCAGTCTATAAAATAAAGTTAACAAAAATCTGTGATGAAAATTAAAAGTGGTCAATGATATAATAAAAAATTTTAAAACATATACCAGAAAGTGGCCTTTTTTATTTCATTTTCCTCAGAAGTTATATCACATAAGGATTGCATCTTCATACTGATTTAGCACGAAAACAACAATTTTTCACTGAAGGGAAATTCTGTATATAACTATAGCATAAATAAAAAAAAATAAAATGTACAATGGGAGTTCAATCAAATAAATAATACAATATTACTATTATTATAACCAAAATATGATCCTTATTTATAAAGCATGTCTACAAATATTCACAACATATTTATATATAAATCTTCGCAAGATCAGCAAAATTACATTAACAACTATTATTTTTCTACCAATGCACTTTCAGAAATTTGAAAACAATTTTAAAATTTTAAAAACAGTTTTATGCACCACCTATTAAGAGTTAAAATTTAAAAAAAAATTAATAAACGAGTAACTTGAGAATTGAAACAAATGAAGAAACATTTTTTTGGCTTCCAATTATTTCAAATAAGTCAAATTTCATAAAAGTTTAAAATTACTTTTTTGTTCAAAATATTCCTTTTGGATCAGAACATAACAAATGTTCCACATTTGCAGGATTGTTTTATTGGGATTTATTTAATCGTCAAATCATAAAATTTATGAAATTAGATTTATGACAAAAAAGTTTAACTAGGATTTTATTTTATTTCTCAATAATGAAATAGATTTTAATGTTCAGCTAGAGTTAAATTAAACTATGATTATTGAATTAATGTTAATGTAATTATATAGTTATCTTGTATTCAAAATTTAACAGTTAAAATTAATCAGATTTTAATTTTAAAAAAGATAGTTTAGAAGCAAATAACTGCCATCCATCTTTATACAATAGTTTTATTTTTTCAAAAAATTTCGAAAAAACTTTTTAAATTAATGTTAAAAAACAAAAATATAATTATACTTTTATGTAAAAAATATAGAGAAAAATATTTATAATAAATTACTTGATATGTTTATTTCATTACAATAAAATAAAAATATTTAAATGAAATTTGTATATACCAACAAACTTTCAAAAATAATATAATATATTTTTAAAAGCTGAATGTTTAACATTTGTTCTTTCACCTTCAGTTTAGTGTAAATGACAATTTTCTCTTATTTCACTTTTAAATTGAAAGCATGTATTGTTCTAAACATATTTAATTCTGGCGGCAAATTTCCCGATGAAATAAAATATTAAAATTATTTTTAAATTAATGACACTCACTACAAGTTCACAAATTCTACGTTTATCAATGTACAATTCTAAACAATTTTAAATTTCGACATATTTAATGCACGGAAATTTACTTCCGGATTGCCAGTCCATGCTAATGACTTGACTTGAAATAACTTAGAAATGAACGCTTGCCATTTGGCTGTTTTATCCAATTGTTTCTTAAAAAAAAAAAAAGAAATTCAAGAAATACAAAATTCTCTAATTCTTGAGATTATCTATAATAATTTAAATTGGGATATTTCTAAAAGTGTTTAAGAGTAAATTCTTGAAATCGTAATGATACTCAGAAACTTTGTCGAATAAAACAAATTATAGATTGTACAGAATTAAGATGAGGAATTGTTGGAGTGCGGTCACTGGATTGTTGACTTAACATTTATCTCAGTTTGTCCATTTGTTCTTTGGTCAAGTTTTCCTGGTTGTATAGTTTCTTTGATTCCTTGACTTTTCAGGTAAGTGACCTGCATATCCATTTAGTTTCTATTTTTTAATACCCAATTGTATTCTTTTTTGTTTGTTTGTTTGACAATTCATGTAAATCAAGAAGGCTCTACACCTTAGTGTGGGCGTATTTCGAACTAGGTAGTGCAGATATTATTTGAAATTATAATTTAATGGACTACATCTCAGATGCCGACATGTAAACCATACCGTGAAATCCTCATAAATTTACAACTTGCATATTAACATGGAGCTCGTCCCTTCCTCATTGTATTTGAAGTTTCAAATGGCGCAATATTGAAAGAACATCCAAGACAGCGCCAAAAGTAACTACATTGAAAGATATTGGCTTATATGTATCATTAGACAACGAAAGCTACTTCTATCCACTGCACATTTTGATACCGCCAAAGTACTGACAAACAGGAAAGCCATCCTGGGATTCTTAATCAAAGCATCTCTTTACCCTGAAAAGATCTCTACCGGATTCCTATTTAACAATATACCTACAGATATATCACTTGCGGAAGTTTTAAAGGAATTGGAAGACAACAATTTTTCCGTCCCAGAACTTCGGCGATTTGCAGGAAAAATTGTAATGCCTAGCCTTTCATCTTCAATTTTAGTCACTATTTTGGGTACAATTTTGCCAGAATATGTCTGGTTATGACTAAAACAAAATATTATTCTGTTTTACGATAAATCTCGTCAGTGATAAAAATGTCATTGTCAATCTTCCTCATTCATACAATGAAATACAAGCCATCTCACTATATATTTGGCATAAAACTTTTACAATAGTTAACATATATTTCCCGAAGGGCCTTATCATGGAATGACTGGACACAGTTTGTCATCAACTTCCCTATACTTGCATTATTCTCGGAGATTTTAATTCTAATTATTTCATTCTCGGATCCTCTTCTTCTAATACTATTTTTGAAATTTTGATTGATAATAATTTAAATGTTTAATTATTTAAATATTATTAATACCAACACCCACTCCTATTACTTTAACTTCCACAACTCTTATTGATCTCTCCATTGCCAGTTCAGATGTTTACCTCAATTTATCTTACTTTATTCACTCCGACCCTTTTGACAATGATCACTTACAGATATAGTTATCCCTTTAATTAATTTCTCCACAAAAAATTTGCAGACCGATCATTATATGATCTAAAGTTCATCCTTTCTTCATGGTCAACAGGATTTCGTTCGCACTTTTGCATCATATTCTGACTTACAATCTTTTATACCAGGCTCAACTTAATAATAAGAAAAACTATGAAACTCTCACCACACAACACTTCCTGGGTGGAATACACAATGCAATAACCTTTAAGGCATAAAACGCAAACTTTTGTATTAAACTCGATCTCAACTTTTTCTGCAACCTCTGGATTTCTTACAAGATAATTTTGCCCGACTTTGTCGTTACATTTCTTAGCTTAAGGGACATTATTCGGAATGTGTTCGTACTTATACCGGTTATAATGGCAAAATATTTAAAATTATTAAAACAATTCATAATATAGACAATAATCTGGTCAGGAATAAAATCTTCCAAATTTGTTTGGAATTTGGTCAAGTTTTTCTTTGATTGACGCTACTCTGTTTATTACAGATCCTAATCAACAAGCTCATTTGTCAGTATCTCATTTTAATAAACCCACCGACCAGCAGATTATTCTTTTTGATCTTTCCGATTATGACTACTGAAAATTACAATAGACTTTTTACTTTTAGCGAATTTCAAGATTCTATAGCCACTGCTCCCAACAATTCTCCTGGCAATGATAGTATTCCTGCAAAATTAATTAAAATTATCCCTGATCATTATCTCCAACAAAAGAAAAGAAAAACTATGAAATATCTCGTATATATCATAAAAAGTATTTGGTTCACGGGAGTTATTTCACAGGAATGGTAATAGCAAAAATCATCACCATTCTTAAACCTGATAAAGACAGCATTTCCTCTAGCTCAGTTCTTCTTGGCAAGTTGCCTCAGCTTTTTTCAATATTTGCAGAAAAAAAAGATTTTCATCCAGTCATTGGCCTTCAATTTCACAATAATTTCAAATTGTTTCTCCATATCCAATTTAAATTCATTGATTCACTTAGATATATTCCAAAAAAAGATATTTTGTGATATACTACACAATGAATACATAAAAATTTAGTACTTAATAAACAGCAAACCACGACAGCAAGCTACTATTAATGATATCTTGCTATCGTTAAATTGCTATCGCTCATTTTTATATATTTCCTGAAAATATTCAATGGGCTTGTCCTTATGATTTGTATGCTTTGTAGAAAGATGTTTTCGCAATCGGCTTGGCTTCATTGCCTCATTAGATAATGTTTTATGACACAGTAAACAAATTGTATCCATCAATAGGGCATGCAATAATATATTTAAAGGAACATTATTTTTTTTTTAAAGTAGGATTTGTCAGTATTAAATGTAAATAATCCTGTTGCATCTGTAATGAGATTTACTGCGAATAGCATTTCTTCTCGTATTGTTTTTTGTTATCATCAAATTAACTTACATATGCCATCAATAAAAGTATTATTATTGTCTGTAATGGTAGACTCGTCCAATTGCATGGAAAGTGAAGAGTTTTGCAGAATACTTATACGTTTTATTTCAATATTACTGCATTTATTCAATTCGTCGTTTTATTGTGCAATCGCTTAGAGGCAACGTTTTTAACAGTTGAGAAATATCTTGATGCATTCTTGTTGAGATAAATTCTTTTATAGAGGGTATTACTGTTGTTTCTCCAAAATTATAGCTTTTATCACTTTTTCAATTAATTGTGAAATGTGATAAGCTGCAATTAATCCATCTTAATTCGTTATATGTCGTTTCTTAATGATACAACGATTGTTGAATGATTTCTTGAAAATATTCAATGGGCTGTCCTTATCATTTATAGAAAGATGTTCTGATAATCGACTTGCCTTCATTGCCTCAATTGATAATGTTTTATGTTTAATGACAATTAGTACAGTAGGATACGTAGCAGGGATTTGTGTTATTTGCATTTTAATTTATGACCTCGTAATAAAATATACATTAAAATGAAGATATAAATCTGAATTACCAGGTCTAAATATTTAAAAATGAAAATCTTATATTAATCAGAGTATTATACAAAATAATTAATGTTTTATGATTTTATATATGGAAACGAAAAACGTAGCATGTTTTAAATATTTTTAGCCTGCAAAAAATAAATGGGAGTCCACAAAATATTTTAGCCCAATTCGAAATTTTTGTATCGTTGGTGGCTTTAAAGTCTCTTTATCGCAAACTTATTACCCAATCTGTTATCACAACGTTAAAATTCCAGTCATTATCTGAAATAATATCTGAGACTGTTAATCGCACTATCCATTTTGTTTTCACCTCCTTCCTTTAGCAATGTAAAATTCCTCAATAAGGATTAATTTGATGTGAAAACGGGCATGGTGACCGTAATGACTTCAGCATTGACTAGAATTAGAACTCTTATTGTTCAAAATAAAATAGCTTTATTATATATAATCAATTATTATATACATATATTTTATTGTAAGCAATTTAAATGGGCTAAGAACTACCTGGATTACTTAGGTAGATTGATAACCAATGAAACTGTACAAGAGTAACTAAATGTCCCATATTTACGCCAGACTCTACCTTTTTGAATAAAAAAACATTATTGACATTACTTTACCCTTCAAAAAAACGGCGCGCTCCTATTACTGTGGGTCCTAGTGGGTTGGTGCACCACAAGCTAGATCAAACATAAGCATAATGTAGGACTTTAACTTGGAAATAAAAAGAAACGAAAATTCTATTAAGTAACTAAAACGTGGAGAAGTTCATTCAATTATAATTTAAAAATAATTATTTATTCATCGCATCACGTCATAGTATAACCTTCTTAGTGTTCCATTAAATAGAAGGAGAGAATTTTATAAAAACACATAGAAAAAAATTCTGAAACAAGTAGAAAGCCAGAATTTTAATATCACCATTAATATCGTAGATTTTAGTATAATTATAAAAGTCTGTTAAAAACTAATGCTGAAAATATTTTCCTTCGCAATTAAGGAAATAATGAGCAAACTTAATATAGTTAAAAAAATCTTGGCCTATCCATACATTTCCAATAAAAAGAATTTTCAAAATATTCAGTAGGGTTCCATAGAAAAAAATTTAATCAAGAATGCAATTTAGCTCAAAAGTTTAAATTGTGTGATGGCCTCCATCTAGCGAAATGAGAATAATTTTAGTATTTTTTTTCTTAATCTTTTAATTGTTAACAATTGCTAAACTAAGGCAGTCACTTCAATCCAAAAGTAAGAGTTTCCATATGTAGTCTAAGGAAAAGTAAATTGAACAAAAGTAAACTTTGCGAAGTAATCTAATAAAATTAAGGAGCAAAAAACCTTAATTTACAAACTTCACTTCGTTAAACATTCAAAACTAAGCCACAGGTGGATAAATGTGCCAAATTAGATAATCAAAGAGTTATTGTATTCATCAAACAACACAAATGTATATTCTAGAAGACTGGCTTGTTAGATTAGTTAAATCAAATATTGAAAAAATTAAACAGTGCAAGAAAAGATGAAGTCCGAATCAAAAGTTGGATATTTTTGTCAAAGATATTATTTGACTTTTTAAACACAATAGTTGTTATCTCAGACAAGTAATTGACGTATTTCCCCACATTCAATACATAAGACAGGAAAATTAATTTTTTTTTTTTTTTTTTTAACACAGAAAAAAAAAAAAAGGTTTCTTTTCTCTATTTTCTGATTTAAAATCAGTGATGCTTGGATATTACTATTATATGAGAAAGAAACTTTTTTTTTTGAGTTGATACTATGATTGCTGATGGGAGTTAGATGAATGTAAAATATAATGTATTTGTATGATATCTCGGAGAAGGTGCTTATTATTTATAATGATCTAGTGTTATTTAAAGTCATTGATTGGTGTATACTTTGCTAGCATGCTTCATTGTAAATTAAACTAATTGTAACGTTTTCTTTTATAAATTACACAAACGTGAGTCAAGTCCTCTTTAAGATCTACAAGAAAAATAGATAACTTTAACAAAAATATATTAACATACTTTCATGGGTTATATATTAACAGTAATTAACTGACTTTCATGGGTTAAGAACTAGTGCACAAATGTCTCTTTGATTTAAAAAATTACAAATTGTGGTATGACGCAATGGAATATTTTTTAAATATGTCTAATATTCGAAATTTTTAAATTTAAAATAATTTTTACGAAAATTTAATCTCTAGTTCTAAAGAACAACTTAATTTATTTTTCTTTGAAAAAGAGTGTTGGAAATAGTGCTCTTTTTAGAAAAAAGGTTAGGTCTCAAAATATGTACAAATTTATTTTGAAATATAAATGGAAGAAAAGGGGCTGAAAATCATTTTTTGTGAGTTGTGGGTTGTAATTAAAATCATTTTCACCTGATTTCCGATTTTTTTGTTATACAATTCTTTTCATTAGTTCTATTCCATTAAAATGTAGATAAATAGTCCTATTGGATACCAAATCATAAATTGTTAATTTTTTATACATTATTTAATTATTGACGCATTTAATGCATTATCCAAAAATCCAATGCTCTGTAAAGCTCAAAACCACATTCGAAACAGATGCTGTTTGATTCAATATTTTAGGATCAAATTGTATTCAACAAGGCATTTTGTATATATCACTTTCATTAACCATATAGAAAGCAATGGGGGCTTCCGTAGATAGAAACCCCTTATGGCCAACCACCTTCACTGCCAAAAGTTTAACAGGTGTCTGCAGGGAGGGGCAGTTTGTAACCCCACAGGAGTGAATAGGGGACCTAATCAAAAGGGATTGTTCGGAAGCGATGAACTGTATAGAAGAAACACACATCCCACCAGATATATAGAAGAGAGGTACTACCCTCTAATGTTAATCAGTGTTGCAATTGTTGGTAAGAATTGTGCTTTTGAAGCTAAACAGAAGTGATGTAGTCATCGCGGATTCATTGTCACTCCTGAAAACCGATTATAATCATCTGATATTGAATGTTATGCTATTTATCCATATGGTGTGCTAACTCATTGAAACCTGTTTGATATTTATAATTGATAATGAATGTGTAAAAATGTATATTATTTTAAAATATTAATATTATTATAAAATTAAATTAAACATTATTATTATTATTATTATTATTATAAACGAATGTTATTTTTTAAAATGTTTGTATTTTTTAATTGAGTAGTATCAAGTTGAGATAAAAAATAGTGGAAAACATTACAGCAGAATAAATTTTTAAAAACTTTTTAAAATAATAATTTAAAAAAAATTAGTTTTTGAAAAAAATTTTAATTTTATATACAGTAATTTAGTATTGGCTTAAAAGATCAATTGCAACACTACATTTTTTTATGTTTAGTGTTGCAATTGATGGTAAGAATTGTGCTTGAAATTAAAAACAGAAGTGATGTAGTCATCGTAACTCATTGTCATTTCTGAAAACCTATTATAATTATATGATATTGAATGTTATGATATTTAGGCATATGATGGGTTAAATTATTGAAATTGTTTGGGAAGATAAATATTTAAAAATGTTTGTACATTTTAATTCAATAATATCAAATTGGGACAAATAAATAGTGGAAGACATTATTGCATAATACATTTTTAAAAACTTTTTAGAGATTATAATTTTAAAATCAATTGTTTTCGAAAAATAATTATTTTATATACATAAATATTGTGTTATTTTGGGAACCCACCAGGATTTTTTTTTTTACTTCGTTAAAATAGTTTTAAACTGAGGCTCTGAAATAAATATTATAATTCTCAGCATCATTCTTTTTTGAAATAATAAACATTTCTTTGAAAATAAATAAAATAATATTAGAGACATTAAATTTCAAAGAATGGAAAATGTAGCAATTTTTAATAACCTTCAGCTTTACTTTCTTTAAAGTAAAATAATTTTATTTACAATAAAATAAATAAATTTTAAATCAAATTGAATAACAAATGATTACTTATATTAACTATTAACGAAAGTAAATGACAGTTATTAAATTACGAAAATTACTCCATATTGCTAGTGAGAATGATACATTTTAAAAAAATTTGTGCTTGACAAAGATTTATTGATTAGTTTTTATTTATCATTTGAAAATTAATGTTATTCAGCAATACTGTTATACATAAAAGGGGGTTTATACAGTTTCTTTTCTTTTTTTTTTTTTTTTTTTTTACAACAGGTAAGGTAAGTACGCAATGTAAGAAGGAGATAATATTAAAGAATTAAAAATATTTTGTTATGGGAGGCCTACAATTATATACAGGCTAATAGGATAAGTACATTCGTTATCTCTCGTGGGATCACGGCGGACAAAATAACACAAGGAGCTTCATGAAATTCTATCTTGTAAAAAGTTTCCATGAAAAAAAAAGAATAAAATACCGCCTTGTAATTCAAATACATAAGTTTATATAAGTAAGTATATGTAAATAATAATAAGTATAGTATATAAGTGTTATGTAAGTTTGTTACTACCTTTATTTCATTTGTCACTCTCAGTTAATTTCGTTTCACCAAGTATTTAATGAAGATGCCAATATTAAATCTTTGGTGGATGGTGATAGTGAAGCACGGAGTTCTACAATCAGTTTTAGTAATTTTGACATTAATATGAAACCAAAGTACTTCCGTAATTATAGATTTAAAAGCTCTATATTTGGATTATTGACATTACAAATATATTTTCTTTTATACCCCCGATATATATCCGTGTCTATTGTCTTTTTTGGTAATAATCTGGAATTCCAGCTTTTATCTTACCTGTCAAATTAACGATCAGATTTTGGAAAATTATTTATACATTTTCTTTAGATCTTATATATATTGTTTTTAAAGAAACTTATGGATATATATTTAATTATTAATATTACATGATAAATATCTTATATATAATTATGTATATATTTCTTTTTTTTGCTACGGATATTTAAAAACTGATTAATTTATAAAAAATCAATGTTTCATTCAGTAAACTGGGAAAAATATTCAGCTGAATGAAATATTTTACATTGCAGATGAATTCAAATATTCATTTTATACATTTTTTCATTTCACTTTTTTTAAGATTTGCCCACTTTTTTTTAATATTTTAAGATTACTCAATTCAAATTCCAGTATTGTGAATTAAAACACTTTTAAAATGCTTCCCATATGAAGAAAAAAGAGGATTTCAACATTTCATTAAACCAAAAAAGTCTTTGAGGAATACGTCAATAGAGACATGGAATAAGCAGCTTCATATTCGAGATTTCTTGTTGTTTATGATTGTCTCTATGAAACCCATGGTTGGGTATGTGAATTTGTTTCATTAAATAACAAACTATCTGTTAAAAGTGCCAGGTAAATATGATTAAAAAATATCATCAACATATGTTTATAACAGTGAAAAACTATTTGTTTTATAAGAATGTATTTAATAAGTGATATTTTCCATTTTCAACGTTAGAGCTTTCTTTCTTTTTATAAGAATTATTTTAATTGAAGAATTTTTAACTAACCTTAACTTTATCACTAAGGAATATCGGAGCAAAGATTTTTTTTTTTTCCTACAATAATATAATACAAATATTTAAACATTATGTGGTGCCATTTAATTGTAAAATATTTGTAGGAAATTTTCATTATTTAGGCCCTTACAATTGTGTATACTAATCCTTGGTGAATGAAACATGTTTAATTGTGATTTAATTTCATTAAATAATTTTTATGCAAATAAAACTCAAAAATCTTTATATTTCTTTCAAAACTTTATTTATTAAAGATACAATTGCTTTATCAAAAGAAACCGGTATACAAAAAAACATACAGAATAAACGTACAAAAACATTTTATACAAATAAATGTTATTTACAAACATTTGTTTTTGTTAAAATCATCCGATATTTGACCGGATTAGATTGAGTAGAGAACAACTTCCAAAATATTATCAATCTTCATATAAAAATATTAAAGAATATTTATGAAGGATAAATTTTGAGCTCAAAAATATACTTTCATTTTATATAATACAAAACAATCCATAAAAATGATGGACAAAAAAAATACTATGTTATGTATCACTCTAATCACTCTTCACTCTTCAATGAGTACTTTTAAAATCAAAATCTTGTGAAATTTCGAATGAGCATTTTAATTTAAATTGTTATTATTATTATTATTATTTTATTTTTTATCTAAGAGACAAATAAAAACTATTAAAAATTTTCATTGCAAAGGCTATTAAATTGGTAATTATTTTTTATAATTTATGGATATACTTGTGGGAGGCGAAACTTAATAAAGTTTGACTTATTAAAAATATTATTTTTTTTGGACTGAATTATTAGAAAAAAACTAAAAACTTTAGTTACATGGCTTAGTTATTTACTAATAATTAGCTTCAAATTTTACAAAGCTTCTCTTTTCATTTATTTATAGTTCATAATTATATAACTTAAGGATTCGGACTTCCAGGCACACTGTATGGTGGACTGTAGGAAAGCAGGGAAGAAGATCCTTGAAAATGATCTGCGAAAATAAAAGCGGTAAAAATTATCGAATTTTAAATAACAATGATTATTTTAGTTTGTTTAAATTACTTCCAGATTCTTAGAAATGCCATATTAATTATTTAATTAATTTATTATCATTTAATTTTAATTGTCGATTAAACTAAGCCAATGTAAATTTAGCTTAATGTCAATACTCTTATATGAGTACCTAACTCTTAAATGAGTCTAATGCCAAATAATATTGGTTATTGAAAAGCTATTTGAATTGTTTTATGTTTTCAATCCTTATTTTTAATTACAGAAAATAAAAATTTAGTACATATATATTAAGTACAAAACATTCAAATAAGACAATCATTAGACACACATTTACAATTCAGTAGCGGTATTAAATATTATATAATGCAAAGAGTATAATTTTACTGTAAAAATTTATCCTCAACGTTATAACAAAAATTCAAAACTATTTTCAAGATATGCATTTAATTATGCATTCTAGAATTACATATAGCTGATGTTGATATTTTTTTGCAATCATTTATTAGTTATTGCATTTTATTTTTGAGATATTTAACGATGAATAAAAATTTTAATGGTGAATAAATTTTTTTTTAATGACTTTCTTAGTTTTATTTATTTATATTTTTTTAATTTGTTGATTGGTAGATTTCTTACGTACATGGTAGCTGATAATTCTGCAGGAAAGGTGATTGCTGAAACCTTTGATTATTGCCCTGGTTTGCCATTTGTTGACTTGACGCATTCGTCAGATCCAAATAAGTAGCCTGATTAGAAAGTCATCTCTTGAATTCCACCTTGGTCTGGGAATCCAGAGAATCCCAATTGTGGACTGGATGCAGCTGATTCCTAGCTGTTGGTATAGATGACCAATGGTATTCGCAATTCGGCATCGGTTCTGTCCAAGGCTGTGTGTTCATGGATGGATTGCTCAGATGCCAGTCAGTCAGCTGTGGTCTCTGGGGCTGATTTTTGAATTCAAGATTGCCAAGTTCTCTTTTTAGTCTTTATTTCATGAAACATTGGAGCCTGTAGAAAATAAAATAAGTTTATTGGAATAATAATAATATTAGTAATAATGAATAATGTATATATATTTGTATTATAACTTGAAAGTATGAAGGATAATACAATTCAAATTCATCACTTACCATTAATTTTATACAATTACAGAATTGACATTCATGAGGAGAGAAACAAGCATGATCCAAGCCACTGACTGAAAATGAAAAATTTAAATGCACGTTAAAAAGCATTTAAAATAATATTTTGTATGTTTCTATATAATTAATTTGTAAAGGAAAAAAAAACTGAAATTTAAATCGTTTTTATTAAAATGTCAGACCTTGGTTTATTTCCTTTTTCAGTTTGTTTGCTTTTTATATAAATCTATAGTATTTAATCTTTCTTTTCTTTAGAAATGCTCAGAAACTCACGATAAAAATAAATAATATTCTAAGTATAAACTTTATATATTTATTTGTATTTATATATTTATGTATTTGTATTGTATACTTATCTACTCCTACACATATGCATGATTGTATTTGTGTTGTTTTCGTTAATAGAAATTTAGATTTTAAAATCCCCCTATTTCGACAAAAAAAATAAATAAATAAAAAATAAAGGAATGTATTGCACTGAATTCGGAACTTTGTATTGAGTTGTATCATAGTCAAAATATACTCCCTCTACTTCATTGCATTTCTGCCATCGACTAAAAAGAATTTTAATACTAATTTTAAAGAACACTTTAATTTAGAGTCCAATATTCAATAAGGACGTTTTTGATAGCTTCATGATAGACAGAACAATTATTTGAAAAAGCTTTTCAAATATTTAAAGAAGTTAGTTAATAGGAGAACAATTTAGTGAATATGGTGGATGATAATAATAATCTCAAATTTCAAGTAGTTCAGCTTTTGGAATGGGGCTTGTGGTGTGAATCTTGTGTCATCATGGAGAATATCGCCTTTCGATTCATTAACGTTGATAATTACAATTTCTAAACAATATAAATTTGTTGGCGTTAATACTGTCCATTAATTATCTGATCAATTCCCAGCAAGCTGTACTGGGTAATTCCTCTTTGATTTCAAACCATCACCATTATTGGATTTTTATCTAGATGCGTGGCCTTTTCATCTGCATCTAGCCATACTATGTTTACTATTATCCCACAGTATCCACTTTTTATCACAAGTGGGATACGACCCAAAAAAGGATACAATTATTTTGCTGAATATTCAAAATGTGTAAATTTGCAAATGTTACAACTTTTGATTATCTATCCACTCATTAAGAAACCATTTGTCATATTTTCATTTTTTCCAAGCTCTGGAAGATATCTCTAAATTGTAGCTATGTCTACTCTAAAGATCATCAGCAATTTCTCGGACAGTTATTGTAAAGATTTAGCTTCATTTGTTTTCAAAATCTTTATAGAGGATGCGCTTATTTTTTTCTCAGGGTTCATTTTCTAATCTCATGTTTCCTTATTTGAACTGTGGATACATTAGCTGTATATTCCCAAGTGCACATTAATGTTCGTATTGCTTGGGTTGTAAAATGTTCCAAGTTCATGTTCATACGTAGAAAATTATCCTTATTTTGCCTTCCATGGCGATTTTCTTAAAAATATCGAAATTTATAGAACAAAATATATATGCAGCTAGAAGCTACACAGCATAAGCCTAGAATAGGCAACCACACTCATGTCCATAAATTAAGGATAATTCAGAATCACACAGAAATTGAACTCTAAAATAAAAATTTCACCTGTAGAATTATCACACACTTCTTAGAGAAGAATATGCAAATTACAGCAAACCACCAGATGGCGCAGATAGTACGTCACAATGACGAGAGTGTAAGAGAGGGTATGTAAGGAATGGTGGCAAAGAAGTAAAACTGTTCACAAGCGCTTTAAAAGCCTTTCAGTGCAATAACCGCATAGTTATGGCACAAAGGAAGCATTTGGATGATTTTTACTATCGGACGACATGGAATGTGGACGTACCCAGCTGGAAGTATCCGAGGAACTTGAGTCGCCCAGACTGTCATCTCCCCAGGGATTCCAAGATGTGGGAGTAGATGTTTGGCACAGGTCGCCCGAGTTACAACGCCGAATGAGGATCGGTATTTAGCAGTTACTGCCAAAAGAAAGCAGACGGAGCACTGCATCAGACCTGTCTCGTCAGTTCTCTTCAGCTACCGGTACGACAGTTTCAAGGCTGACCGTGTACAGACGCTTAGGGCACATTGGTCTATATGTTCGTAGGCCTGTCAGATGTGTTCCACTTACCGCAACTCACTGTCGCCTGCGATTAACCTGGAGTAGAGAGCATGCATTGTGAACACCGCAACAGTGGTCTGGTGTGATGTTTTCCGACTAGTCCAGATTTAGTTTGCAGTCTGATTCTCGCCGGACTTTCATATGGAGGCACCAGGTACCCGTTACCACCAAGAGAACACCATTGAACGTCCCCGTTACGGTGGTGCAGGATGGCTCGTTTGGAGGAAGTATTCTTGGTTCCAGAACTGACCTGCATGTTCAGAGTGTAACGATGACAGGCCACATCTATCGGGATGTCATTCTGGAACAACATACGTTTGACAACGCCTGGAATATGACAGGTGGATGGATGACAACGCCTTCAGTGTGTGGGATATGCTTGGCCGACGAATTGCAGCCCGTCAATCCCCTCCCACCTGTCAACCGTAACTTCGGAGGGTATTGCTTGATGAGTGGTGTAATATTCCCCATGATCAGATTGATAATTTGATACTCAGTATGCCTAGGCGTTGTAAAGCCTGTATTGCATCGTCGGGAGACTCCATTTTACTGTTTACATGTTATACTGTTTTTTGTAAATAGGTTCATTTTTTAAATTTGCACCAAGGAGTAAAAATCGCAATTTTTATTAATTATGTCAAACATATAGCATCTTTTTGCTCTTTACCTTTTGTTTAATAAATAGACTTTACAAATAAGTCAAATTTGTTTTGCTTCTGTCTCTTTCTTTGCCTGAACTTCATTATCCTTACTTTATGGACATGAGTGTAAAATGATATATAACACCCTTATCTAACTTAATATATTTATTTCATAAAACGTCAGCTAATACTAAAAAGTTCATTTCATCTAGAACAACCCAATAGAATATATATAAAATTTCTACAAATCGAAAGTCCGATTTATTTAAAAAACAACAACATTTTATTTAGTTTGAGTGATAAATGCAAGAAAAATAAGAAATAGTCAGAAATCAATAGATTTGTTGCGAAAAAAAATGAGAGACAATAATGTCAAGTTCATTGCAACTGAACTATTTCAACTATTGCTAAGGAAACTTTATATAGATTTCACTGAATTTTTAAAATTTTTTTTAGAACATCTTTGTTAATAGCTTAGCCTGAAGCTTCTAATTCTAGGATAAAAGATAAAAAGCAATTTTATCCAATTAATAAAAAAGATAAAGTATTCAATTGGCGAGAATAAATCTCAAGTCAAAAGTCAAGTTAACTCCATGTATAGAGATGAAGAGTTGAAGATAATTAGTATCAAATTTATCCAAGAAGATACTTACAGTACTGTAAGGGCATAGGGGACTCAACTATTCTATCTTTCTTTTGATGGCAATCGATTGGGAACCATTTACCCCTAAGTTGGCAGTATGGCTTTGTAAAATTGTAGTACTATTACAGGGCCTCTGAAAAGTGGGAAATTTTTATTTAGTGATAATTACTGTAAAATAAAAGTAACGTATTGCGACAAAATTTCTGGTAATAGAAATCAAGTCAACCTTACAAATTGATACGCATTTGTTACAAACACATCAAATTAATAAACTTCGTAAATTTGTATTACAGAATTCGGTTTAGTTATTTCATATCCTTTAAATTCAACAAGATTTTTACACAAAAAGTTATAAAACTGAAACTAAAATGTCTCTTTCTAATGAAAAGCAGTAGTATTTTTTACTATGTTTCAAGGCTAATTCTATAATTTCAAAATTTTTTATTTCTATTTAAACTTATGTAATGGTTTTTATGGAAATTTTCTCTTTTATTACTAAAAAGAAAATCAAGTTATTCAAATAAGTATGGCTATTCGGCATAATTCTAAAAAAGATGATAAGAGATTAAAGAACTTCACTTTGATTAAATATTCTAGGAAGTTTGTCTTCTTTTAAAATAATTTATTAATTTTTTTTATTATTTAAAATTTTATTGTGAAGGCTATTTAGATTTTTATGTAAATTTTGGATTCATTTTTTTATTTATCTGTATAAGAAAAATAATGAAATATCCTATACAATATATTAAAAAATGAAAAATTACAATAATAAAAAATCTTGAAGAAGTTTTATTGAATTATGTTTTTGCTTTTTGTTACGCTATTAATTGACCTATTTTAAATAATAATATTTTGTAGTGTATTATGAATTTACAAATTTAAAAAAATAAACTTACTGTAACGGGGACGGGTTTGCCTGCCACAAATAACATTGTGTCTTTGTCAAAGTATTTCCCACATATAACCAAGCTGCTTCCTGGATGTCCAAATTCTGGTATCAAGTTATAAATGGCCAACATATCTGAAATTTATTATTTGCAGGCAAACAATTATTAGTTATCAAAAATATTCCCTGTTGCTGAAGTATATGTTTAACACATTTTATAACTGTTCATTGATTAACATACAAAATTTTATTTTAAGTTTAGGTAAGTGTTAGTATGGATTAACATGGGAAGATTAAATACTTGGTAATAGCCTATTAAAATTTCTGATACTCACGGGATGTTCATTCCGTTCAGCCGGATACTGAGGATTAGTCACAATAACAAAATTTCTGAATTATGAATTGTTTAATTGAGCATAGAGTTAATTTAATCAAAGTTAGACTTATTGCGATTAACACCTTCTATTTGAACGATAAATTAAATAAAGTATTTATATATTGTATTATTAATTGACTTTGTTCTTGAATTGCTTATTCCTCTTTGTAGTATGTCTTTAAAATTTACATTTTCTTGTTCTTCATTGACACAACAGCCCAAGGTAGGCCAAGATAGTCTGCCTACTATTAGATTTCGAGACAGGAGATGTTTTCTTTTTACGGTAGGGGTTGTCAGCCCTACTCCCAATTCTTACAGCTATATTGGACAAGGACCTACTGTTTAAAGTGGATTCCTCAAGACTACAAACACCCTTGGTACCGCCTGGACTCAAACCTGAAACCCTGTGGCATCGGGAGTCAGAGCGCTAGTCACTCGGCCATCAGGTCTAAAATTTACATTAATGCATTTAAATTACTTTAATTTAATTGTTTATCTTAACAAAGTAACGTAGGCCAGGGTGTGTTCAATATAATACTTTGAAAATATTATAGTTACAACGTAGGAACTATTACCTTCACGAATTTTATAAATGAAGTGATAGCATTAGCATTATTTTTCAAGCACTTCAAAAGCTAGTAGCATAGAAAAATATGCAATATTTTATTAATGATAATTATGTCCAAGAAAGTCTCGAAATTCTTGCAAGCTGTATATTGGAAAGAGTTCACTTAAAAAAAATTCACAAAATTTCCATAAAACTGTAAATTTTTATCAAAATTCTGAATGAAAAGAATTTCTTCTACAAAATATTAAGAAAAAAAAAACATTGAAATAATACCTTTAGCTTTTTTAGAGTTGTTGTGGACTACAATTCTACTTGAACGTGCTGCATCAATTCCTTTATCCAAGTCTGAGTCCGACATCGTCACTAGTAACTACAAGATAAACAAATATTTAGTGGGCAAGGAAATTTAAATTTACCTGAATTAAAATATGAATTGAATAGAACATACTTTTTAAAGATTATAATAAAGAATTTACATAAACAATGCCATAATCTATTTTGAGGCAAAATTAAAAATGGAAGTTATATTTAATTAGTTATATGTTAAAAGAATGCATAAATATATTAGATCTATCTTCATAATAGCTAAACATAATCAAAAAGACTTACAAACTCAACTCAACAAACACCGTGGATGTTGAGCATCTTTCCCCCTAAACTTAGGGTGGGTTCTGGATACTAAAAAGAACTGCCCACCAATCATAAGCTTGAGTTACTAAAATCTGATCGTCGTGTTTATCCATTTAAGAGGACCTCATAAAATAGGTCATGTATTTCATTTGTTCTTGAAAACGATTGCGAGATGCTTTAAAAGATGATTCAATCAGAAGATGTAATTTTAATGCCTTCTGAGAAAAATTCAATCTCAATGAAAAGAAAAAATTTAATTTTAATGCCTTTTTCCTTAACAAATTGATATTGACGGGAGTTATGTAGATTTGCCCTTAATAAAAATGCAAGGATTCTAGAGTAATCACTATTGAATTGTTTAGAGTTATTAATTGTCTACAGTTTTTAACTTTTCATTGCAGCTCTATTATCGCGATATTTTTATGTGGAAACGAAGATAACTGCTTTTATTTTACTGTAAACAAAGGTATATAATTGTTATTCATAAATGAAATTACATTGTCAATTTATTAATTAACTGTTTATTATATTTATTTTCAAAATAAACAATTACAAAAAAATAGGGGAGCTTTTTTTAATTAGACAAAATATGCATAGATATTATTATTTTTGAAATTTCGTCAAATTTATCGTTTTATAAGCCATTCTGAAAAAAAAATAAACCATTATGATTATAAACCATTTTGGAGACTTTTTAGAATTATACATTTTCAGTTAAGCAGCAAAAAGGAATATATTTATATTGATCAGTTTGCAAATATCAAATTCAATTGTTTAATATTACACCATTAGAGCGAGCGACATATTATCGCTAAAAATTTTTTTCTTTATTCATAAGCTGGTTTCACCAGAACGACGTTAATAGAGAAAGTAACGAGATAACGATATAACTTTTAGGAGTCCCTATTTGTGTGCTGCATGGCAGAAAATCCCGGAAATAAAACTATTTAAATATTGCGTTTAATTTAATTTTAAAAATGCGAATTATTATTGAACTTTTTCCTATTAATTAGTTAGCTGTATAGAGGTCAGATGACCCAGTGACTAGAAATCTAGTACTTGATGCCACATGTTTTGGGTTCAGAATCTTAAACCAGAACTTAGAACCATCTTAAACCTTCGCCAAAGCTCTACAGTCACATTGTTCCTGTCTAATGTGACTGCAGAGAGAGGGTAGTGCTGACAATTCTACCCCGTAAAAGAAAACTTCTCCTGTCTTAAAATCTGAAGTAGGCAGACAGTCTTGGCTCCCCGTGGGGCTGCTATGACAATGAAGAAGAAGTTAATTGTATAAAATTACAGATAAAAGTGAGGCTACAAAAGATAAATTTAATTATTAGGGAAAAAATTTAGTTCAATTCATACATACTCTGAACTGCCTTTTCTTTTTATCTGTAGGATTTCAGATGTTGTTTGGCAGTTTTGATTGAATCGCATACTGAATCTCCACTCAGTTCTAAAAAATAAATAATTTAAAGAAACTTTTTTCAGCACATTGACGTAAAAACTTGAAAATACAAAATTAAATTGTGAGCATACTGAAACAAATTCTATATTTCAACGCAGTATTTTAAAAAGTATTTTATTTTTCTACACATTTCATAATAAGTCAGTATGTTGTGCAGGTATTTCGTTGAAAGTTTATTTATTTATTTATTTATTATTAGCTGAATGATAACCTGATGATTTTTACTTTAGCAAAGTTTTGCTGCAATAAACCCACATTAATAAAGATTGCAAAATTAGAATTCTAAAAGAAAAATGTTTAAGATGTAATACAATTACTCAGCGGAAAAAAAAAATATTTAATATTTTTACTGCAATCTGTCCATCATGGTAAAATATTCAATTGAAACGTCATTATATAAAATAATTAAATCAAATAAAAAATAAAAATGAAAAACATTAAATAAGCAATTTTAAAAAATTTTGTTTTTTTTTTATAATTTTGAGGACTTTGACATGAGATGATTCACCACTAGGAAGGCAGAAATATAGCAGATTTAGCGTTACCCAGGGAGCACCATAGGATATTTGCTACCTTTCACCCATATTTCTTCCTGAAAAATTATGAATGGGTTTCTTCTAGAATGATATCTGGGGGTTCAAACCCTCTTCTCCACTTAAAAATAGGGGGGGCAGGTGGAAAATATCGGCCTGCAGATTTATCTTGCCCCTCTCTGACATAGACACGGAAGTGATTTGGCTTTTCTCAGCGGGTTTCGAATTCAGCCCCCCGAGTTCAGAAACCTAAGACTCTCTCTAATTCATATTAAAAAAAAAAAATAATAAAATGTATTAAAAACCCAAAATATAAATGAACACATTTATTTCTCAATATGATACAGTAAGAAAGGTAAATAAATAAATAATATTTTCACACGGAGTTATTATTAAACATGGTAATTCATTATTTTTAAATATTTCAAGAAATTAAAAAAGAAAAAAACATGTTCCATTTTTTCCCTCACATAACTGACAAATAAAAAAGATATTAACTTCATGTTATTCACAACGCTATGCCCGCACAAGTTAAACAAATAAAACTCACGGACTTGCGGAGAAAAAAAAAAAAAAGTGCAATAAAGCAATTTTCGCTTCATAAAATACCAAATAATTTTAAGGTCGTAAAAAGAGAGTGAACCATCAACAGATGCAGACATAAGTCACGTTCTGTCATCTTACGAAACTTAAAGTAGTGCCAGAGGAAGGGGAAGGGGTGGGAGAGAGAATAAAAAATCTGTTGTAGGGCCACAAATCTGTCATGCAGGTTCTACGTCGAAGATCTGCCTCTAAATATCTCAACTGCAGAACATCTTTCTTTTTGAGTAAGGGTCACAGACAGGTGTGTTGTCATCAAGAGGTGTAAAGCCTTCTTTTTTATATTTATTTGGCAACAAGGCGCTCTTTGGATTAACCTTTGTACAAAGTGACAAATTGCAAATGTGTTTTGAATACGTTAAATCAAATTGTTTCCCAACTAATTTTTTATCTTCCTTTGTCAGCATTTCTAAGAAAACATGTTAGGGTAAATAGTAAACTAAATATCTTAAAAAAAGAGATAAAAAAATTCCTTAACCAGTATTATGTTGGGCAACTACAACTTAGAACTTTAAATAATTTGTTTATTCCTAGTCTTCTTAAGTTTTAAATTTTTTTGGATATAAAATTCTACTAATTAATCCATTTAACTCTAGAGCGCAATTTATTAATTAACTCTGTAAGAAAAATTTGTTATTGCAACATTATCACTTCCATTTTATTTAATTTACCATATTATTATAAATTTAGGTAAATTTTCCAATTTTCCTTCAAGGTTAAAAAGAGGAAGTTTAGTAATGAAAAAAGAGTATTTAATAAACATTATTATTATTCAACGAATATTTGTATGTAATTATAATTTTTAGCGACTATTTTTACATGAATTCAAACATTATCTCCTAGATACTTTTCAGAAGAATTTATTTTTAAAAAAACCAATTTACATTTTAGACAATTGAAAATTATACTCACTTCCAATTCTATAAACCAATTACGCATTCATCATCATTTGATGTAAAAACACGGGACATAAAATTAAGTGATAATCACCATCTCTAATTACAATTCAAGAATTTGTATTTGAATAAACAATTCACTATTTTTATCTTAAGAAATAAAATTAACATAAAATATAATGCTTTCATAAAAATAATTTTTTGTACATAAATGAAAAGACTTAAAATATTATAAAATTATTATAGGACAAAATTATTAGATATTATTAGACAAAATTATAGGATTTATAAAATATGTGTTATAATAAAATTTACAAAAATTAAACTATTATACAATGTATTAAATTAAAATGGTGCTTCTGTTTTATTCATAAGAAAAATTAAAGATTAAATAAATTTTAAAAACTAAGAAATTAATTATTTCTCAAATAAAATTAATGAGTTAACTTTGAATTAACGAATAGTGCGATATACTATTAAATATTTCTTATATCATGCTTTATTTTATCAGCCATTATAATGTGTCAAGAAAAGATCTGATTTGATATGATGTTAGAAACTTTGTAAAGCGCCAGATGATGCTTTATAAACTACAGATGGAAGCAAAGCAAAACGTTTTTTTTTTTTTTCCACACCCCTGGTGTCGTGTGTCGTCAGAAAAATACGAGGCAACAGAAAAGAATTGACACGGGGTTGTCCATCTGTGCTCTTTTGCAGTCGGGGTCGGAAGGAAAATTAGGATAAGGGGTAGTAGAATGAAATGCGGCGAATCGATTGATGGGGCCTCTCTACTGTAGAGCATCACGGCCTTTTGTGTGCGATGCGAATCGCCCACCTGTTTGTGGAGTGGGCTTTCAAGCAGCCCCCTCTCGACTCACTGACGACTCAATTGACTTTATACGCAGAGCAAAGTCAAAAAGAGTTGACTGGATTGAGATAAGCACTTGGAGTTCAAGATAAAACTTGTGTATTAAGACGTGATGGGAATGATGGAATGAAATAATGTCGATTAAATTGGTACGGATAGAAGAAAAATCTGATTTTGATGAAACAGTCTTCTGAAGAAGCACGTATTTATAATATATGTTTCCAGACGCCGGGCATTGTGATCTGAGATCCTTTGCCATTTCAAAGGCGAAGATGTTACATATTCAGATGCATTATGCGTCTGAATCTGTAACATCTTCACTTTCACATGGCGAACGTATTATTATTAATATACACTGATGTCCATAAATTAGAGGATAATTCAGAATCACACAGAAATTGAACTCTAAAATAAAAATTTCACCTGTAGAATTATCACACATCTCGAAGAATATGCAAATTACAGGAAACCACCAGATGGCGCGGATAGTACGTCACAATGACGAGAGTGTAAGAGAGGGGTATATAAGGAATGGTGGCAAAAGAACTAAAATTGTTCACAAGAGCTTTAAAAGCCTTTCAGTGCAATAACCGCATAGTTATGGCACAAAGGAAGCATTTGGATGATTTTTACGTGGTAGGAAGTATCGGACGACTGGAATGTGGACGTACCCAGCTGGAAGTATCCGAGGAACTTGGAATCGCCCAAAGTGTCATCTCCAGGCTGTGGCAACGATTCCAAGATGATGGTAATGTGAGTAGATGTTACAGCACAGGTCGCCCCAGAGTTACAACGCCGAATGACGACCGGTATTTAGCAGTTACTGCCAAAAGAAACAGACGGAGCACAGCATCAGACCAGTCTCGTCAGCTCTCTTCAGCTACCGGTACGACAATTTCAAGGCAGACCGTGTACAGGCGCTTAGGGCACATTGGTCTATATGCTCGTAGGCCTGTCAGATGTGTTCCACTTACCGCAACTCACAGTCGCCTGCGATTAACCTGGAGTAGAGAGCATGCATTGTGGACACCGCAACAGTGGTCTTGTGTGATGTTTTCCGACGTGTCCAGGTTTAGTTTGCAGTCTGATTCTCGCCGAGACTTTCATATGGAGAGCGCCAGGTACCCGTTACCACCAAGAGAACACCACTGAACGACACCGTTACGGTGGTGAAGGATGGCTCGTTTGGGGAGGTATTCTTGGTTCCAGAACTGACCTGCATGTTCAGAGTGTAACGATGACAGGCCACATCTATCGGGATGTCATTCTGGAACAACATGTACGTTTGTTTCGGGGCACCATGGGCGCTGAATTTCTGTTTATGGATAACAACGCCCGTCCTCAACCGTTGTAGATGAATGTCTTCAATTGGAGGATATCACCCGTATGGATTGGCCAGCATACTCACCGGACTTGAATCCAATAGAGCATGTGTGGGATATGCTTGGCCGACAAATTGTAGCCCGTCAACCCCCTCCCACCTGTCAACCGGAACTTCGGAGGGCATTGCTTGATGAGTGGTGTAATATTCCCCAAGATCAGATTGTTAATTTGATACTCAGCATGCCTAGGCGTTGTAAAGCCTGTATTGCATCGTCCGGGAGACATACTCCATATTAACCATCATACTAACCATGTTATACTGTTTTTGTAAATAGGTTCTTTTTTGAAATTTGCAGGGGAGTAAAAATCGCAATTTTTATTAATTATGTCAAACATATAGCATATTTTTTGCTCTTTACCTTTTGTTTAATAAATAGACTTTACAAATAAGTCAAATTTGTTTTGCTTCTGTCTCTTTCTTTGCCTGAACTTCATTATCCTTAATTTATGGACATGAGTGTATTATTACCGATGCGTTACACAGGGGTGTACCACATAGCCTGATACACTGCCCCCCCCCCATTGTGACACAGCAGTTTGAACAAATTCTACCAGGGCTACACATTATAATAGTGCACCCAGGAGTACACTTACACCTTCGGTAGACATCATTTGAAGAGTTGCGAACCAAGTACTCGTCTGGAAATTCAACATGCTATTCACAGGGCGGTCACAGGTCAAATTATTTCGAAAGATAAGAAGTATATATATATGTATATACTAGTATACTACGCATTTATATTTACATTTTATGTATACAATGTATTTGTATTGTGTATGTACAATGTAATTCTCGCTGTAGCGCATTGCTATCTTGATCATGCTCATGCTTATTATTTCAAAAAAGAAGAGTTTGGTAGAAGAAAAATTTTTTAAGCCTTTTGAATTTAGACGTTATCGAGTTTTAAGTATTTTTCAGAATTAAAAAAATTAAATGTATTTTAATCATTTTCCACTGCACAAATTTTTCCATCAAAGAGTTAAAATGTTTCATTTAAAATTTATCTTTAATTAATTATTATCAATGCACTACTTAATGTGTGATTAAATATTTTTTAATCAAAAGAAAGCTTAAGTATTATATGTCTAATACTGTACTAAACTAATAAATTAGTAATAATAGTTAGATAATAATAATGATAGTAATAATAGCAAGATTATTTTTGAACATTAAATATGACGCATATTATTTCTGTATAATTAATTAATCTTATTTATAGAAAACTAATTTTAATCAAGTTGTTAAAAAACTTACTTTTGAGTTCGGCGTAGGATCCTTTGGTTTTTCTGTGTTGTTACCACAAGATTGAGAATTATTTACACATCGCCTAAAGGAAGTAGAAATCAATAATGGAAGCAACAAAAATATTATAGAAAATATTTACATAAAAAAATATTTCCATGTTTGTATTGTAATTTCTTGCTTATAATCCATAAAATTTTTTTGTAAAAGAACTTAAGAAATATTTCTCTAAAGATTATATGCCGAAGCTCACAATCAGGATATCAATTTTTTATCCCGGAAATACCGGTGAAAATTTATTTTTCCGAAAACACCCTATCTGAACGTGCGCTAATAGGAGCATAATAGACGAAACTTGAATTTGAGAAAGTGATCAGTAATTATTTTAAAAATAAACTGATGAACTTATGCAAACTGCTGATAAGTGGCAGGATGGAAAGTATCTTAGAAGCCTATGTTTAGGTATGGATTAAAATATTACTATTTACATAAATAATAATCTCTGGCGGTCGGTACCACAGGTTTCGGGTTCGAGTCCCGACGGGGCCATGAATGTTTGTAGGGGTTCGAAATCCATTTTAAACAGTAGGAAGTTTTAATATGACTGTAAAGCATTGGGCTGACAATCCTACACCGTAAAAGATAACATTTGCTTTTTCGTAATCTGCCATTAGGCAGACGACCTTGGCCATCATGGGGCTGCTGCTCCAATGATGGTGATAAATAATATTATATAATCTATCTTTTATAATAAAAATAATTTTATTTAATTATCTTTCCTAAAACAAAGAAAAATATGCAAGCAGAAAATTTTTAAAAATGTTTTTAACAATTCCCTTATTCAAAATTATGTATAATCAGTTAAAAAATAAAAAGGGAAATCATCTTTTTTACATTAAAACAATTAGTAATTACAAAAAAAAAAAAATGTCTGGGAAATTTTTTAAAATCATTTTTAATCTCATGACGGCAAATGTTTAATTAGTCCTTTTAACTCAGAAATCTTCAATAAATTCTACAACTAATTTTATACTTACTCGCAATAGTGAGAATGAATCAATAACACTCTATTCAGAGACTCAAAATTCTTTTTTCCTTCATATCGTATTAACTGAAATAAAGAATCAAATATTGAAATATTTATTTTCATAAAAAAGTTTTTTTCATTAACAAACTGGTCAAACGCAATATCCTTTTGTTCAACACTAATCTATAACAAATACTAATAAAGTTTATTTTATTATTTTATCACAGAATCCCTGAAATATAATGTAAACTCAATAAATATCCTGCATTCTTAATGAAATAATTCTATAAATAAAAACATTGCTTTCTATATTCTTCTGAATCTATATATATATATTGAAAGAAATTTTTAAGTTTAAAAGCAGAAAAAAAATGTCTTGAAAGCAAAATCGATTAATATATCTTTAATTTTTTCCCGAAATGTTAGTATTGATATTGAAAATTGATAGTAATTATATTTAAAAAAAAAAAAAAAATTTTTTTTGTCTACATTAAAATATGCATTTTTAAAATTTGTAATATTTTATAACCTGCAACATAAATTTAAAATTTAGCAAATATAATAATTAATAAAAATATAAAATTTTTTTGAATGGACATATTAGATTTTGATTATAATGTTTTCAGAAATTTTAATATAGTTGACTTTTCGCTAAAATAAATTAATTTCTTCTTCGTGTATCTTTATGTATAACTATGAAATATCCAACTTTTGAGATCTTGTAATAAAGCTTGCAAACTAATATTTGAATTGCCAGCATTTATTTCTCACTGGTTTCGTATGACTGTGTTACGGTCACAATTTTGGAAGACGAATATTGATTATGATTGTGGAAGATTCGGTGGTGATTGTGACAGATTTCATTGTATCGACAATCGGAATGGATGGATAATTCTATTTTTCTTCAATACGACATGTAAATATGGTACAATTACATCTGATTTCGTTTTCCTGTTTTTTTAGGGTATATTGTAGTAACCCTCTCCCGACATAATGTTAAATATACAATATCCGTGGCAAAAGATCTCAAATTAGCAGGCAAGGACTTTTTAAGATTAATTAGGACTAGTTACAAAGAGTACAGACTTTTTTTGATAACTTACCTCATTTGTTTCAGAATCCACGAGCCATATATAGATGTACTTTTTAATCGGACACGAATATCCTTCTAAAAAATAAATCAATAATTTAGTAGTTCAGTACATAATTTCAAAAGAAAAAGTGTATTTTGTTTATCACAAAAATTTTGGCCAGTAAAATGAAATAAATTAAAAAGGGCATTTCTATTTATCTTTTAGTTACAAAATTTACTATACCGCTTACTTAAACTAAAAAGCTAAGATTTTTTTTTCTACAAAAATTTTATCTAAGTAAATTCACAGGAAGAATTTAGTTAATTCATGATTCATAATGTTTTAATTTTTTTTTGTGTGCTGCCCGCTATTTTTACAAGTTAGGTCCAATAATAGATTGTAAATGAAACTGAGAAGCAACCTGGATTAAGTAAAATAATATTGATTCAGAAATGTAATACTAAAATAGGAAGCTCTGAAATATACTGGATTTATCTAAGCGAATGCGAATCTTTCAATCTGTTACATTTTGTTTTATTTTTTCCTTATGTCAATATATTGTGAAACTGCTGTTTCTCATGGTTTTCAGGCTGAAAACATTTTGCAATGATGTTATGTTTGTAAAAAATAAACAAATATCAAATATGAAATTGTAACTCGCTCGAAAATATAAAGCTAAAGAAAAGCAATGCAAAAAAATGTGCATGATTTCTGTTATGCCAGTAAGTTGAGTAAAAAAAAAGTTTCTCATTACCTACAATTATGCTTAAATAAATTCTTTTAAGGAAAAACATGAAAAGAATCTTTCCTGATATGAAACGCACACACACGATATATATATATATATATATAAAACCAAATATGAATTCAAGAAAATATTCTATAATTAAAATAAACCGAAACAGTACAAAAAAATGAGTGGAGAAAACCTCTTCAATGTTACAAACTGGTGCCAGCAATATGAAACTTAGTTAAATATGCAGTTAAATATGCTTTAGGTTTCTATAAGCAAATTTAAAAGTTCATTTTTCAGAATTCAGATATTCCTATAAGATAATCACCAGGTCGATCTTTACTACATTAATCGCATATAGAAAGGGTCTTTCAAATATGAGATGGAAGTATGAAGATTTCATTAATGCTACTACTAGTTTGATAGACTATGTGTAGTTTCCCATAACTGAATTCTATCTTATCTAGAGTACTTAAAATCTATAAAAAAAAAAAAAATACAGGACGCTTGGTCAATAATTTGAATAAATAAATAAGTAAAATAAAACAATAATAATAAATTAAAAAAAAAGTCGAGCATTAGAATTTTTTCCCTGTTATATTTGCTGTTTAATATAGTTTACGTTTACTTTTTAAAAAATTTTTTTATTTATTAAGGTTATCTAAATAATTGTAGCATAGAAAAGAAACTTTTAATATGAAACCAATTATATATTAGCACGATGTTACAAATCTAAAGTGACAGATAAAATGAACATTAAACAGTCGATACTATTTTTAATATAAATAGAAATTATGGTTGTCAAAACTAATTATGTAAATTAAAATGAACATTTTTTTCTACATATTCAATATATGCAATGCGAAAATTTTATTTAAAAATATGTTTAGATATTTTTTTCTCCTTACTTAATTAGAATTTCCTCACACATTATTTAGGCGGCAAAAAGTCTTTTCATAAATAAAAAAAATTACAGACCACTATTAATAACAACCTATAAAACATATAAAAATTGACATAGCCTTATTTTGTAGAAAATAAATGTATAGACGAATCATAAAGAAGAAAAAATTCAGTCTCACTCAACTACATAGAAATAAATCTCTGTGCCCTAACTCACTACTAGATTTGTTTATTTTCCTTTTATTGTGATAGGAAATTAGACCCTGTAACACTTTCTACATACGTTACGTCGCAATAAATCTGCGAGGCAACATTTTTCACTCGTCGAAGAACTGCTTGGGAGGCGTTCCAGCTTAGTGTTGGGTAGGGGGGGATACTGTGGCATTTGTGTATATGTATATATATTATATATATATTCGCTGTGGCCTTTTTAAAACATCGTTGCGGATGAAGACGATCCGAACGATTTGCGAGCTGCTGACAGTTTTAGAGCTACTAAATCTTTCTGCACCTCTGAGTCGGGAAGAAGCTATGAGCGGCGTTCAATTCCCCACTTGATCACGATTAACTTCTTCAGAGAAAGAACTCAAACCAGGTTTAGTAATTTATTATTAAAAAGAACATGCGTTTCATTTATATGTACTACTGTGCCCAAAAAGTAAGACCAATTATTATTTTCTTTTCAAAAACTCTTTATTTATTCTTCCAAATTTATTGCATCGCCTTCAATGTAATCCCTTCCGGACACAGTGCACTTATGCCAACCTTTTCTCCAATCTTCAATGCATGCTAAAAAGTCATCGGCAGGGATGGCCTTCAGAGCGCGCGTTTATTCACGTTGTATCTCTTCAATCGACTCAAAACGGTGTCCCCGGGTGGTCTTTGAGTTTAAGGAATAGCCAGAAGTCGCACGGTGGGAACACGGTGATTGTGGAACGATATGGGTTTCATTTTTGACGAAAAAGTCACAGTGTGAGCTGGCGCATTCAGTGTTTCTCTGCCTTTTTTGAACTACTTATACCACTTCTAAACATTTCTTTCCAATATAGGAATGCTCACCGAAAGCCTTCTGCAACATTTTATATGTTTCCGCAAATAAAATTTAATGCAAGGTCTTTGCTCAATCAATTTAGATAATTCAAAAATCGCCGGAATCACTTTTTAATCAGGGAAAAATTGCTTGTTTTTACATTTTTTATTTTATTATTGAAATTCTGATGCTAATGAAAGTTTTTGGATGAAATGTACCAAAAAGAACGAAAAATATCCTTGACTAATATTATGTTAATTATAAAACGATTAATAAATTTCAATACATTTTTTACCATCAAATAATTTTTTTGTCTAATGCTTTTTCTCGATTAAAAAGCTTTATAACATAAATCTGTATGTTACATTAGAAAACGTTCAAACAAACAAAATTTATTTTAAGAAATGTATTATACATGTGAAAATTTCAAAAAAATGTATTTTAAAGTGGTGATTCGCAACTTGTGTTTAAGAAAAAAAAATGAATTAGATTATTAAATATAATAATAATTATATTTACCCCAATCATATGTAAAACAATACTGCAGTCCATTCTGATTTTCCAATTCCTATAATGAAATTAAATATGTGTAAATATTAAAAATAAAACTCTAATGCTGATTATGAGAGGTATAATAATAAAATCAACATATGCTACATTATATGCTGCAATAAAAAGTAAGTTCTCATCCTTTTTCAAATAAATCATTATAAGTAACCGTATTTTTCTTATATACACAAAAATAATTGATTGAAGGAAGTTTATTGAAGGAGAATAAACTTGCAAATTTTTAATCACTATCTGCCTATAATGAAAAAAAAAAAAAAAAAAAAACGGTTTAGAATTAAATAAAGAAATAAACCAAAAAAGACATTTGCAAATTTAAAATTAAAGTAAGTCAAAGTCTCGTTTTAAAATCTGAACAGTTAGTTTTGATATTTCCATTAATATTTAAATTCTTTTCTTTGCATTAATATATAAATTCAAAAATACTCTTCAATTTCCAAGTATATTGTGTTTAAACGTATTTCTTCTTAATAAATAATATTTTATGTGGCTTTTAGCTTTTTAATCTACTAGGCAAATGAATGGTAAAACATGGATTTTTTTCAACACCTTTTTTTTTTTTATATATTTTAGTGTAAAAAAAAACAATTACCACTTTATAAAACCCATGGTACAAATTTTATCCAACTACCACGTCCAATATTGATTCCTTGTTCAATATATCCATTGCCTTAATTTTTGTTTCATTAAATAATAACTGAACTTATAAATTTCAATGATAACTAAACATTCTTTCATAAAGGCATCATATATATAACAATTGATATAACTTTATATTATGCACCGCATTTTTACTCTCTTAAAATAATGCCAAATTATATAGAATGCTACTTACGTAAAAGTTTGAAATCATAATCACATCATTTTTTAATTATTAACATCATTGTATTAGTATTTTTTAATTGAAATATGAATGTTGGTATTTTATTGTAGTTCTAAATATTAAGAAATTGTTATGAATTGAGCTGGATCATTTGAATTGAAGTTCAGCTTTCATTTAAATAATTATTATTGCATAAAGATACAGTGATAAATTTTTAATACTACTTTTATATTAAACTTCTTTAAATGATATTAAATTCAATACATTTTTAAATGATAATTACATTTCAATGCCAAGTGATTGTTTTTATTTCCAAATAGCACATATATTTAATGGAAATTTCTACTTCATATAATGTTAAGTCAAAATTCCATTTTAAAAATAATCAACTGATACTTCTATTCTTGAAAAGAAAAAAAAAAAATTGAGCAATATATTTATGCAGTAAAAATTATATCTAGCAAAATATCAATAATTGTTTGACAAATTTTATTTATTTAAATTTCTTTTCTATCAACAAAAGTATAAATATAATATTTTTAATAAAGTATTTGTAAGAAAAATGGCACAGTTAGAAAAAAAAAAAATATTAATCTGTTAATTGCATAGAATAAGAGAAAGAAGAAAAAAAGATACGCTTAATTTTGTGAGCACTAGAAAAAAATGGTTACACAACACAACTTAGTTAATGTTGCGCTACATTTCTAAGGAGTATGCAATATTATGGAACTAATTCTTGCATAATTAGATACTTACTCCAAAATTTTTGACAAAGCCTAGAATTTAGCTTCAGAAGACATGTAGTTGATACCTTTGCATTTGATTTCCAATCTGAAATTGAAGAAGGTGCTCTTTCTATGGCTGGATGGGGGCTGTTGGCTGAATCTTACTTTAAATTCAGGTTGCCTGTATAGAAAAAAAAAAAGAATTTATCATTTATTAAAGATTAATTAAAATAATAACGAATCGATTAAGTTTGATTTCATTTCAATTAAGTACATAAATCAGTGTATTAGTTCCAATTTCACAGTTTTTCCAGAGTATAAAATTTTATTCTATTTATTTAATTATTATTATTGTTGTTGTTTTTTGGATCTCTTTGCCAATGAAACGAATGCATTCCTACAACACCGTTGACAGCACCCATTTAAACTGTTCAATAAAACTCTGATAGATAATTTTAAAAACAAATTTCTTGTCAGCTTGATACTTTAAAAGATTCGTAATTCAGTATCATTATTTGTAAATGTGTATTACATATGTATATATATATTCTTTTTGCCGGGCACTGGTGGGACCTCACTTATGCTTGCCATGAATAGCATGCATGAAAAGAACATGGATCTACTAAGCAGGACATGGATATGGACATGATGATATGGACAAAGAAGTTGGCAGCACCCATTTTAAATTGCTCAGTAAAGATCTGATAGATTATCTTAAGAGACAAATGTTCTTGGTCAACGTGATCCTATAACAATTCGTAATTCAACGTCATTGTCGTGTAAATGTATATATATATATATATATATATATATATATATATAACATACATATATTTTTTTCTTTTGCTAGACATTAGTGGGATTCCATTTATGTATGCCATGAATAGCATGCATGAAAGAGAACATTGTCTTCCAGGATTCACTAAGAAGTTACAGTCTTGCAGTTGCTTATCTTATGGGCAATGATTCGAAAAATTTCCACCAGACTGATGATATTAAACGCTTATACGTGTTTGCCAAACTTCCATCTGGCCTTTCCTGCAACCTAGCTGTGACATTATCATAAGCTATGAGAAAAACACAGAAAGTTGCACCAGGCTGTTTATATGAAACATTCAATGCTGACCAAATCGTCATCGAGTCTCCTCGTTTCTGAAACAAGAAACTGCAATGGACTGAAGCAGCTGATTCGTATTTTGCTTATCCAGAAAACTAGCTGTGCACTGAAGTATGAGTCAGGCCGTATTTTTAACCGATTCACGGTCTTAGAATTTATTTATTATGTGATCAAATTTTTGTTGTTTTAAAAATCTAATTCGAGACACCTGAAATGACACCTATTTGAGAAAAATTGAAAAATCATGATTATCACAACTGCATTTGTATCCATGAGCCCATAGTGAGAAATCACCTGTATCTATATATTAGATTATTTTAAATTCTAGACTTCTTTGCGAAGTTTAATTTAATTAATAGTTCTATTACTTTTAAATATCGAAATATTTAAATTATATATAATTTATAAATATTCAAATAAAATAAAGTTTCAACATAGTAAAGTGTAAAGTCACCAATGTTTTTTTTTTTTTTTTTTTTTTCATAAGATTCAAAACCACAAATAATATAAAAATACATTCGAGGAGTAAGAAAAAAAACCTTTTATAAATTTATCTTTATGTAAATAACACAATTTCATAATTCTGTATAAGTCATTAAAAATATATCAAAATTCTTTATCATTCAAAACTTGCCCTTAATTTGATAAAATCAATTTAAGATTTTGTCAACAATAGACAGTTCATAACTTGTAAGCGTTGAAATAACTTTCTGAAAAATTAAAAATATTTCTTGTGACAATTTAATATCTTAAGCTTCACCAAAACAAAATGTTTTTGTATTTAACTAAGAAAACATTTAATTTAATAATAATAATCACTTTAACATATGTCTTTAAGACCTAAAACTGTTATTTTTCTTTATTGTAATTTTCGTTTTTTATAGATTCTGCAAAATAGTATGATTTTTTTTTAAGTGGCAGATAGCTAAAAAGCACAAAACTGCATAATTTATAAACAGCAATTATTCCTCAATAGTCACTGACAGTTTTGAAATATGAGCTGGAAAATGAGAAAAAATATAGAGATCGTGTTTGTATTTTTTTATGCGTAAATGAATTTTGTTACTGACTTCCCTTAGTAATCAAAATCAAGTGGAACATTAATAATCTTTTTTTCAGCAACTAAATCAGAGTTCTGCTATTTTTTTCAGTCATCAGCTGGTGATTATTATATGCGTACTTAGAGTAAATATGGAAAACCAACTTGATTTATTACTTGTTCAGATTAACAAGTATTAAATCAAAATTAGATTTTATACCTTCTGATTTATGACATGACAAGCTTCTTAAATTTGTATGCCTGTTTTGTTTTGATGTAGTTTTATAAAAGTAATCATGTCGAAATAATTTAAAATAAAGAAAAAAATAAATAAATACTTGCATAGTGAAGTTTTAGATATGAGGAAATCAACAGTCATAATTAACTCAATATTTAATACAGTTTTTTTTTTTTGTTTATCTTTGTTCTAATGCCGCCGGCCGACACTTAGACAGTTGTCTTTGATGCCTTAAGGCAAGCACTTCACCAACGTTACACACTTAGCACTACCCAGGAGGTGCGTGTGGCTTGGAGATAAGCTACGGACGCGGAGTAACAATACCCCCCGCAACGCTCATGTTAGACTGGGACCTACGGTTTAAAGTGGATTCCGAACTACTACAAACATCCATGGCACCACCAGGACTCGAGCCCTGTAGTACCAAGCACCAGAGCGCCATACAGGCCCTTTTTATGGATATATAAATACATTTATTATTATAAGATACTGTTAATTTCTGTTCTAAAGAAATAATCTTATTAAGTAGTTTATTAAAACGAAATTGAAACGCTGTAATATTCTATAAAAAAAAAAAAAAAAAAAAAAAAAAAACATTTTAAACATTATTTTACTTAAAACTGATATTCAATAGATTAATGCAAATTTAAAATTCTTCAATAAATAATTTTTTGGGGCCTGATAGCCGAGTGACTAGACTTTAGCTCTTGGTGCCGAAGGTCGCGGGTCGAGTCCCGGCGGTGCCATGGATGTTTGTAATGGTTTTCATTCCACCTTAAGCCGTAGTCCCGGTCTAATATAGCTGTTGGGCGTCGGGCTGACAATCTTATCCCATAAAAAGAAAACTTATCCTGTCTCGAAATTTGTCAGTATGCAGACAGCCTTGGTCCACCATGGGCCTATTGCGCCAATAAAGTAGGAGTCAATTTTTGCTGCCTTTCATAATCAACTGATGAAATATATTTTTCATTTGTTTTGAATGAATTTTAATTACGTTTGTTTTGCAATTCGTTTTTCTAAATTAGTGATGTTAACTCGAGGATTTCTATAAAGATAATTTTTTTTTTTACATAACCTAGTTATTTAGCATATGGAAAGTTAAATTAACTTACGCGTAAGTATTTTTAAATGAATGATTGCCGTCTGTATTTCTTCAAAGATGTTCTTTTTAATTTGTAAAAGAATGTAAAATGAAATTTTTTCAAGATGGATTAAATATTTCTTTATGGGTATCAGGTTCAATCATAATTCAATAATTATTGGTATATTCATTTGAACATTTATTGATCAACATTTTTTAATGCAATTTAAAAATTATTTTTTAAAGTTATTTAATAAAAATCGCTTAAAGCAAACGTTACAAAAATTTAAACATTTCTGTAAGATATAAAATATAGTTAGCTAAAGCATTTTTTTTTTTTTTAAGCAATGGCAGAATTGGTTTTTATGCAAACTTAAAATTAAATAAAAAGTTATACAATGATTTTTTTAAAGAATACTTATATTCATTTATTTTTAATTATTAAGATACTTTTCACGATTCATTCATTATTCACGTTAAATTTTTTTATAAATAGCAGAATAGTAGTACTAGATAATTTTTTTCTATAGCAAAACACTTATGCGTCTATTATATAGTATTGAGAAATAATAGAGTTTTTGCATAGGAAATATTTCTATGCTGCGCATGCTCAGGAAATATTTCCTATGAGCATGCGCGCTAGGGAGAAAAAAAGACGTAACGGTAACTAACGTACGGTATGCAAAAATTCTCTAATAAGTAAGTAGTAAGTAATAAGTGAACATCAAATAACGTATTTAGTTTTGAAGAAAAAGCTACTTTTGTTTATTATAAAAAATTAGTTTTTTTTTATATAGATTTATGGGAAGTTTTTTTTTTTGTCGATCAAAACCATTCGAATCAGAGCACAAATTAGAGCAGAGAGCGAATCAAAGCGACAAATTAGAGCAGAGAGAGCGAATCACAGAGCAGAAATTACAATACATTTCTGTTCATCAACTTGTTTGGAAAATCACTTTTAAAAATATGACTGCTAAATAATTTTTTAAATCAAAATATATTAATATCTTTTCTTCCCATGTCTAGTGTCAATTTGGTATTTGCGGAAAAGAAAGAACGCTGGCAAACCTAATTAATTTAACTTTTCTCGTGAAATCCTATTTCAATGTTTCCAACAATATCACTTTAAAATGGAATGAATTGTGCACTTAAATTTTCCTATTGTCTATATAATTAAATTATGCTGAAAATGAACAGCATGCTTGTTTGTTTTGCAGAGTTGAGATTACAAAATTTTCAGTTGGGCACAGCAATTTTGTATTTTATTTAAAGATATTTGTATTATCCGTTGAAAAGATTCAGATTCTTCTAATAATGGAAGAGTTCAAGATGGGGAGTTAGTACTTTCTTTTCTCCAAGTTGCAATGTCAAAATTCTGTTTCACAATTAAAAATAATGTTCAAATTCCTCCTTTCTTCTTATATTCTTATTCAAAACAAATAAGTTTTGATTTCATAGAATATTTCATTTACATAATATGCGTTTTTCTCCCTTTCTAATTTTTTAATTAATATTTTTAGAGTATTTTTTTAATTTTCATTTATTTCTGTTAAACTTATAATATTTGGTAAACATAAATAGTATAAATATTTTAAATTAAGGTTTTATTTATTTAATTTTTTTGAAAAATCGATTAAAGTATTAATGAAGTAATAAACAATGCATTTTGATGTTTGAAATTTTAGTAAAAACAATGGGAAGCGTTATAGAATACGATAAGCAATCTAAAAACTCAATTTTTGAATAATTTTTCGTTAGTTCAATTTTAAATTCCCTACATTAGAAGTACTAAAATGACCTTTGAGGTTTTTCCTAAATGCAACAATGCAATACTTATTTCAGAAGATGGATTTTTTTAAATTAAATCTTTATATGACTATCACTTAGTACTTTTATTCTTCTATTCTTTATTCTTATATATATTATTCTTTCTTCATATATTCTTATTCAAAACAAATTAGCGATGATTTCGTAAAATATGTCACATTTACATTATATGCGTTTTTCTCGTTGTTTTGCATTGAATTGTTTTTTTATAAAGGAAATCTTAATATAACTATTGCTTTGAAAATATTTAATTTTATTGCATTTTTTAATGTTATTATAACACATATTTATTTTGAATGCTATTAGATTTAAATTATTTTAATCCTGCATTTTGATTCACTAAATAATCAAAAATGGTTAAAATACTTTTTACATTTATTGAGGAAATTGTATCTAGACAAAATTGTATTTAGAGTATTGTAATAAATTCAAGTATAATCTAAAAACGATATCTTTATATGATATATATATATATCATATACAGTTATCATATATGATATCTAAAAACTATATATGATATATACAATATGCATACATACTAAAAATGCAAAATAAGTCTCAATCATAGTATCATATTTAATAATACATTTTAAAGTAATTGAATGCAATTATAAATAATAATTATTACAAAAAACAGCTGAAATTTCTTTTTTTTATTAAGCTTTACTTTTTCTATCATTTCAATGACTTCAAAAACTATTCAAAGAAAATAATCAAATTGTTTTTGTTCTTCATATTTTACATTAAACGCATTTTTTTTTTTTAGATTCAATGCCTTACTAAAATTTATTAAAATATAAAAATTAATTTTATGAATAATTTTAAAAAAACCTTTGTCTCTAATGAAAGAGGCTTAAAATTTTTGTTAATTCTTCTCATTTTCAGATTAAAAGGAGAGTTCAATAACAAAGAACACAAATTAAGTACTAGTTGTTTTACTTTACTACTAATTTAAGTAAAAATTTTCCATTATTTTTTTTTGCTGATACATTTGCTAAATGTATTTTTAATGTTTTAATTGTATTAACTATTTTTTTAAAATTAATTTCTGTTTTGAATTTATAATTTATTTATTCTATTGAATTCAGTGGTTTTATTTCTTTATAGAGAATTAAAATTCAAGAGTTAAAGATTTTTTTCTTACTTTCCAAAATCCCTAAGGTATGAATTATAAGTACTAAGTGTTAAGTATTCTTCAATACAAAATTTGAAATTTTGGATATGTACATTCTTTTTAATAAGAATATTAATATTTTAAGAACAAAACAAATATGAAAGAACAAAACAAATCAAAACTGAATCAAAAAGGCATTTTGTAGCTACAAAATCAAACTAATTACTTGCATAATTTTATCAAGTATGACTATATAACAATTCTATAAAATATGGTAAATTTTTTTTTTTATTTTATTTATTTTTATATAAAAAAAAAAATAAATAAAAAAACTTACCATGCACTCATTTGTTGATGATAAATCGTACCATCAGCTTGATGATACATTTACTAAACATCAAAGATATTCAGAATCATACGAAACTTCAACTGTCCTTGCTGAAGTGAAAATGAAAGCATGTGGGGAGTTTGTTGATACATAGTCCAGAGACCACGCCTCTTCTGTAAGTCAAGTAGGCGTGTACTGATAACTATCGGCCAATGATAAGAGAGTAAACGCATGTGAGCGACAGAAAATTTAGTATGACTTCCAGCTTTGGTGACAATATTGACGACCGCCTTTTTCTAAACTATGACATTGGTTAGTTGAAGCAGATATCAAATATATTTCATAGGCAGGGGAAAGAGGAGTATTTCTGTAGCTAGCGTCATTTTTTTTTTTTTTTTTTTTTTTTTTACTAGGGTAAAAAATAGAAAACCCATGAAGGTCATTGGGGAATGAAATGAAACAGTAATAAAGTAAAAATCAATTATACATTCCATATATAAAACGAAACAGTCATAGAATCCGTATTATATACTTTCTCAACTCCAATTTTTTAAATGAAAGCCATATTGATTTATAAAAAATTGTATATACTGAAAGTTCTACTTACTGACAATAATGAAAATTTGCCTTTGAAAATAGTAATTTTAATCAATTAATTTTTTGGCACGCCAGTTGCATTACTATGACAATATGATTAATTGTACCACTTTTTGCTTAATGGCATACTTGAAAGTAATAAATAAATATTTTTATTAGCATTTGTTTTCTTAAACGTTTTTCTATTTCAAATGCCAATAAATAAAAATAAGGTGATTATTTTTAATAATTATTAGTGTCTTGTTCTTAAAAAGGATTTTCTGTTAAATAAAATAAAATGAATCATGAAAATGATTAGCAAAATCCATGATAAATTATTTTGTCTGTGCTAAAAGAATTTTTTTTATTAAATTAATGAAAAGTTGTTAATAAAGTTTTTATTACATGATTCAAATATTCTTTTATTTTGTATCAATTTAAAACTTATAATTGAAAAAGCTTTTAAATAAAGAGTCTATGCTGCGAAAGTTTACTGAATATTTAGAAATACCTAGCATGCTATCATAAGGATTTACTATATCAGCATTATCATCAATATTTACTATACAATTATTACTATATAGTAAATCTGAGTTGATTATTAGTTTAACAACAACAACCTAAAAAAAAAAAAAATATTTGTAAAAAATAAATGATATTAAAACATTTAATTTAAAAAGATCCTGAACAAAATGTTTTTAAAATGTTATTGAAAATAATTGTATATAAAAATATATTTTCTAAAAAAATATCAATAAAATTAATATTCATTAACTACTCAAAAAATATTTTTCTATCATTTTAATTACAATCAAAATTATTGGTTTATTTATCTCGATGTAGTTTTTAACCCATTTTGTTTTTTTTTTTGTAAAATAACAATAATAATAATAAATAAAAAAAGTTTAAAAGAAAAATAATAATAAGTTAATAATTTAATAATTAATTATTTAAAATAATTTATTAATAAAATATTTCAAAAATTAAGAGCTTCTAAGTTAATGAGTAAATTATTCCCATTAAAGTAATTCACTAAAAATTATAATAATTGCTTATAATTAAAAAAAACTTATTATATAAAATGCTAAATTTATTCAAAGCACAAATTAATTTTAATTTTTAATTTTAAATTTTAAATTTTTGTTAAAAAAACCTCTAATTTTTAACTAATAAAATAAAATAATTTTTAAGATAAAATCATTATTTATATAATTAATTCATTATTTATTTCAGTAATTAATTCATTACTAATGTGTAAATTGATTTATTCACGAAAGGAGTTAAAAATTATCCGCTCTTTCACCACATCTTCCTTTAATTAGGCAATATTGTATTTTTTGTCATTTATATTATAATATTCGTTCTTATTATTATGTTATTAATATATATATATATATATATATATATATATTCAATTCCTTCTATTAGCTCACACTATCCCCATATATATCCTGTTCAAATTTTCAACAATCGTTCATAAAATACTTTTTATTCATCCACGTAGTGGATGACACTTGATGCTAATACAGTTTTTTTCAAATATTAATTCATTAAATAAATTTAATTAATTAAGTTTAGTTTTTAGATTTAAGTTGCATATATCTACCAATAGATGGCGCCAGATAAAGTTAAAAAAAATGAAGGAAAATTATTTATAAAGGACTTTCTGCAATATAATGAAAAAAAAGTAGGAATTGACTTTAAATTTTTTTTTTATATTACTTGTTACAGTTCACATCAGATAGTGAGTGTACACTAAGGAAAAACTACCACACAATTTCTGTGATCTAAAGATGCATCAGAGGCTGAAATTCATGGCAGGTTTGCAACAAAATACGGAAAATGAAAATTTCACTGCTGGGAGTGGATATAAAACTATTGGTCAAGTAGGAAGTAAGATGGTTTAAAGATCTTCTGAATCTCCCGAAACATAGAAGGGTTCAACAAGCATGATAGAAAATGATTCTCTCTAATAATGAGGTTAGATCAGGGATGGGCAAACTACGGCTCGCGGCCCTCCGGAAGGTTCTATCCGGCCAGCGGATAGAATTTTAATTTGACGGTCCGAGGCAAATTAAAGAAATGTATATTTATACATTATATATTCATCTCCTTTCCATATTCTTATTATATATCTATCTCCTTTAGTGCCATTCAAACAGAATTGGATATTTTTACCATGCATTTCAACCTAAAATGTGAAGCAGTGAGGTCAGATTTGCAGGTTGAATTAATTGAGTTACAATCTAACAATCATCTCAAGTAGCTGTTTCTAAATATGCCAAAGTTAGAGTTTTTACAAATCATTATCGAAAGTAAGTTTTCCAAATTTAATATCTCACGCCCAGAAAATCAGTGCTATGTTTGCTTCATCTTCTATATATGAACAAGTGTTTTCAACTGTGAACCTTAGAAAGAATTATTTCAGAAGTAGACTGACAGATGAGCATTTAGCCTCGTTCCTTAGAATCAGTACATCTCGCTTCGAACCTCAATATAAGGAACTTTTAAAAGTGAAATCGCAATTTCATTCATCTCATTAACATATTTAAATTGTAATACTTGTACATTGTTTTTAAAATTTTAGAAAAATTTATCTTTGCCCGCCAAACTTTTTTTTTCTCTATTTTTGGCCGCGACCGAAAAAGTTTTCGCATTCCTGGGATAGACCCTGTCAGCACATCAATTATGGTCCTACATAAGAAAGAAGAAGTGATGGTGAATTAATGGTAATGAAAAAGTTATAAACCTTCTTCACAGATGGGATACGCAATATTTGCATATTGTTGGATCAAATACTTTGAAAAATAAGAAGATTGCAGAAGAATGACCTTTAAAATTACGTTCGTGAGTGTCACTGCTTTAAAAAAAAAGGGGACTAGTGGGAAATTATGTCAACGTATAATTATCTCGTATCGCATAATCATTTAAGCATCTCTTATCAGACAAAATTGACTAGTGAGATTTTTTTGGTTTTTTTTACCACACGACATACACCAGAAATTACCCTAAAGTTCTACTTATATAATAAGTAGAACACGAGGCCCAGTTTCGATGCACAGCAATAACAGCAGAACACTTTGTGTGTTGCATATACGTAAATAACACAAGAGTGCAAATAATGTTTGTTTTTCCTTCATAAAGTACCACTCTGAGAATTTTCCATTGTTTTTTTTTTTCTATTCACGCTTTTCAGACTTAAAATTTGAAGCTTGTAAAATATCTACCGTTTAGTATAACTCTTTTAGAGGTTTTAGTCGTTAATTTCAATATACACTCAAGAGCCAAAACATTATGACTATCTCTACATTTTGCAATGAACTCGCCTGGATGACGTGGAAGGCACGTGATCAGGTGGAAGTGGTATTTAATTGGTATTAAGTGGTGGTATTAATCCATGCCAAGGCGGGTTGAAGCTGTGTTGCGCGCAAAAGGTGGGCCAACTCGTTATTGACAGGTAGTCATAATGTTTTGGCTCTTGAGTGTATTTATTGGTTTATATCTGTGCTTCTAATTAAAACTTACAAAATTCAAGAGTTTTCTGATTTACTTGTACTGCTTCTTCAATTAACATATTTGTGGAAGAATAGCCCTTCCTACTTACACACATATTTGTATTTTGTAGGTTTTGTATGGCATAAAATTAAAATTTTAATTCAATAATAAAAAATGCATAAATGGCAAAATCATTACTATCTATAAAAATTATATATGGTCATTAAATGTAACCAATAGGCAGTAAGTAACGATAATTTATATTTTAATTGATCAAATTTTTGTTGTTGATAACATTTCTAGTATTAAAAATAAATGTATAAAATAAGATTTGAAAAGATGTACTTTATTTTAATTTTCATTTGATAAGATTCTATTTTATTTTAAAAATATTTGTTTATAGAAATATGCCAATAGCATTTGGCTATGTAACATAAATAAAAATAACACTTATCTATTATTATATAAAATTTTGAAAAATGTGAAAGATTGGTGAAAACAAATTTAATCTTTAAAAAAATTGATTTTTTTGTTGTGAATTTTTAAAAGAACACAATTGTTATTGTATGCATAAAAAAATGAAAATGAATGAAATTTAAAATAAACATGAAAACAATAAAAAATTAAATGGGATAACTATTCGTCCTTTATTGTGTCTAATAATGAAAAAAGATATTTGGATTACTAGAAATTTTAAGAGAATACCATTTAGGTAATTATGTCATTTACAATTCGTCCTTTATTGTGTCTAATAACGAAAAAAAGATATTTGAATTACTAGAAATTTTAAGAGAATGCCATTTAGGTAATTATGTCATTTACAATTCGTCCTTTATTGTGTCTAATAATGAAAAAAAGATATTTGGATTACTATAAATTTTAAGAGAATGCCATTTAGGTAATTATGTCATTTACAATTCATACTTTATTGTGTCTAATAATGAAAAAAAGATATTTGGATTACTATAAATTTTAAGAGAATGCCATTTAGGTAATTATGCCATTTACAATTCGTGAGGATTACACGCGGAAAAATTTACCAAAAAAATAAAAAAGACCATCAAGATAATTTAAATAATAAGAGGGCAAATATTAAAAAAGAAAATGCTGCAAGTCAAAAAGAACATTGTTTGCATACCAAACTTTATTCTAAGCATAATGTTTCGTAAATCTGCTTTAGGAATTTTTAAGACGTTGTTAATTCTAAACAATTTTTTTGTGTTATTTATTTTCTGTGTCCCAATGAGTTAAATTGCTTATCAGCAAACTAATTTGTTTACCACTCAGGTGATAAATAATGGAGAACCATTTATATGCAGTGTGCCCAACTTTAGGAGGTTGAATTCTTTCACGAAAAAGTAACAAATTATTTCACTTCATTTTCATCTTTATAATCCAGATGCATTATTTCTAAATAAGAATTAAATTCCCTCAGATCTAAAATAACAAGAATTTGATTTCTTGATTTGGTCAAAGTCAGACTCATGACCGGTTGTTCTTTTCTTCCAGCAGAAAGTATGCAGCTTCTCCTGAAAGTAGTATTTAAAAAATATGCGGTCAAATGTGATGTTAATGTCATGCTACTACAACAAGCATGCTACTTTTCAATTCAAAACCGCTTGTAAGTTTTCGAACCGAGTTAGCTCAGTACAAAACTCAACGAATATTATCCGTATTCGATCTATTAATGTCATCTTCAAATACTGGATAATTTAGTGGACACTCATGTATGGACACTCATATTGTAATTGCACATGTAAAGCAGATTCAGTGTTACCTAGGAACATGATGGCTTCAGTTACATTACATGGTCTGGTGTCTGTTTATTAAATCAGGCAGGGAATCTCTGACTTTACACCTTCCTCCTATCCTCCTCGAGTCTAACGGAAGGACATTTCCGTCTACAGATTTATCGTACTCATCCCCGGCATAGACAAGGAAGTTGTCAGTTTGGTTGGCTCGTTCGAATCTAATTCCCCTAATTCGAAGACTCAACATGCTTTGCAATCCGCAAACATTAAGAAATTAACACACTTATTACGAGATAATATAATTTATTTCTATTGTTGATGAGAGATCTTTATAGCACGCAAACAATCAGGATTCTACTCTCTGTCCATTTGAGAACGCTTGGATAAGAGACGGCGTGGAGGGTGTGGTCGGAAGGTCAAATTATAGGTGGTCTCAGTTGCACAGGGCACTGTTAGCTGTTTCCAGGGTTGACTATTCTTAGGATGCCATGCTGGAGGTTTTCTGTTGATAGACAAAAAGTACGCATATAAATTAATTTTTGACAGTGAAAAGAAATTTTAAAATCCTGTACATTTCATGTTGTTAAACAGGTTTGCTCTATTGTTTTAAATTTAGATTGAGCAAAAGAAGAAAAAATCGAAGTACGTAATAAATTAAAATAATTGTTAAATTTAAATAAAAATAATTTTGGTAATTGTATTGTAATTAATTGAATTATATATATATACACAATGAGTGTCAATTACAATTACAGTTCAGTTGCAATAATTTAAACAATTTTGTTAAAAAAAAGAGTATTCTTGATAAAATTAAGTGAAACAAACATTTAGTGATATATAACTGTAAATATAAATGCCGCACAGAATTTTATCAACATTTATAAAGGTTTTTATAATATTTAAACATTTCGTGGTGCTTTTTGAAAGGAATACTATTATAAATATATGCAGAAATTTTATGTAGAAAAACAAAGAAAATTACTACTATAAAGTCAAATGAATTCTTGTTTAGAAAGATTAAGAAAGTTAGAAGAATAAATAACACAAATTACAAATATTTATAGTTCCAAGGATAACAATATTCGGCCAGTAAATAACTAAGCGATATGTGGATTGTCAACTATATTAAAAAGGGTTATGCTACAGGTAAATCATACTTAGATGGAAGAACGGGCTTATGTCCATCCACCTTTATTCTAAGTAAATCAATTATTAAATTTGCAATATCTTGTATAGATTCTGAAATGTAAATAATTTCTTTGCTAAAGGATGAATGTTTGCAATATTATATTGAATAATTTGATGTTCAATATTATGATGAATAATTAGATGTCTTCACATCAGAAAGTGAATAATAAAATTTAGTATAATGTTTCCTCGTTTCCTTCTGACCGAATATTTTTCATTTTAGCTTAAATATATTTAGAAAAAATTATATTTTTATAAAATAATTATGAATCTGTTCAGTTATGTAATGTTATTTTTTGTTGAAATCCTATATACATTAAGTTTAGATTTTTATGATAATATAATACATGCACTTTTTTTGTATACTGTAAATACTACTTTTATTTATTTATTTCTTTATTATTATTATCTTAACACTTACCGTCTTTCGATTGGCCAAGTCTTATAATCGCGTACGGTCACTGATTCACCAGAGAATTTCGGCTTTGGTATCTCGTAATAGATGATCCGTTTCGGAACTTCCTTGACCTTTCGTTTGGGAGTATTTAAGCAGCATATACAGACAGATTTACCTTTAATTTCATTTGAAAGAGTAGGGCAAGCATCGCCTGAAACATATTCGTTATCTTTTAGCAATGTGAATACATTTACACTGTTATGAATTGGTTCAAATTGAGTATTTTTAACAACGGCAGCACTATTTTGATAGGTCGACATTGATCCATAGTGCTACTCCATACTGAAACAAATAACGGTACTTATGTATTAACGCCACCGCAGCAGTAGTTGCACTAATGCGCCAAAATAGATACTGCTTTGAATTTATGCTAAACTCTGTATCGGCCCATTTTCCACCGAAACCGATTGACTACTTTGTTTTTAAATAAAGTGTTTTGAATTTTGAAAGTGTTTTGATTTTAAATAAAGTGTTTTATATATTTTATGATTTGTCACAAAAATTTTAAGTGTAGATTGGCGACAATTTAAAACCGCCAAATTTGTAGCTGCGGTGGCTTTAATACGTAAGTACCCAAATAACTCCAGGGATATCATGTCAAGTCTATCATTCAGATGGCGCGATTCGTGGCCAGTGGTAACGTGCTCAACTAGGGAGCAGCAGGGCTGAAATTCGGATCCACAGGTGTCAATTGCTGCCAAAAAGGAAACCTGATGGCGATTGTGACAATGTATGTTTAAATCTCTCATCGACAGACTGACTGTTTCTGGGTTTTTCTCTCATACGACATACAAATAGGGCAATCTTAGAATTTTCCTTCGGAAGACAAAACTGCCAGTGGGAAATTAATGGTATAAAGTTAAACACGGTCAATCGATTTAAAAAAAAAAAAAAATTGAAGTTTGTGCTCTTGCATATTTTTATTTAGTGATATTTAGTATTTTTTTAAACATTCTATGACAAAATACCATTTTTTATGTCATATAAAAGGATGCATAGATGTGAATGTTCATCAAATAAAAAAGTGATAATGTCTGGGAGATGTTGCCAGAGTGTAGAAAACTGATTGATACCGTCTCCCAGAGGTAGTTGAAAAGAAATGATAGTAGTCTTTGGTGCATTTGAAGGTATTTAACTAAAAATGAAGAGTTAGTGAAAATAAGATAAGAATAACTTAGTTTTTCGATAAGTTAAGTATTCTAAGTTAAGTTATCAAAAAAAAATCTTATAATATCTGATAAGATTTTTTTAAAATCGACTACAAATAGCAAAAAAAAATGAAATCGGCTGCTTAAGAAATACTGCTGTCAAAAATAGAGCCGATGATCAATTCATTGATAATAGCGGGACAGGTCCAATCTTCTCATAAAGATTATTTTATATTGTCTTTCGTTATCTTAATTTTCTGCATTTATTGTAAATGTTATTATGGTTGATTTTAATAAATATTTTTATAACTTCAAGCTACAAGGTGTATTATTTACAACATCTTTATTTCCTATATTTTTTAGATATAGGTTTTTTATACATAAAAGAACACTTTTTAATAATTTTTGTTTGTTATATTAAAAAAGATATATTTCAGGGAAATTTCTGAAAAATTTTTTTTTCTTTCTGAAAGGTGACGATAAGTTTGCAATAACTGCAACCAGAAACCGAATTATAATAACTGCAAACAGAAACCGAATAAATTATAATTTAAGTATATAGTAGAACCTCTAAGTCGAACTTCAAGGAGACGCCAAATAATTTGAGTTATAGAGTTTTCGACTTATAGAGGATTTCGATTTACGCGGATTTTGTAAGAAAATATTTGACTTGTAGAGGTCTAGATTCTTTCTAACTTATTTAGAGTTAGAGAGGTAAAATAAATAAAAATTCTAGTTACAGAGGTAAGAAACATGTTTATTTGCAACTTAAAAGTTATATTATTTACTACAATAAAAAATCAAAATAATTCCAAAACAACCTTAAAAATTAAAAATATTATGTATTAAAAAAAAAAAAAAGTCAGTTATTATTATTTATTATTATTATTTTTTTTTTTTTTTTTGCTTTAGACAATTCGATCGTTCTCTATCTATAGCATTATCTAAGCTATAAAGAGCAGAAAATTCTTTTTCTTCCGAGCTGCTATTTCATAGAATTGGTTATTCTATTCACTATAGTTTGGGGGCTTGAAGAGATGGGAACAAAAAATTTTGTTCGAGTTGTGAGATTTTTTTAATTCTCTGTTCTGTTTAATTTTCTTTCTGACAATAACGACTAATATTGTTTTTTTGATCTAACCTTAGAAAGGTCTGTCGAGCACAGATGCTCCTCGAAACGAACAACGTTTGTCTTCTCATGGATCTCTTCATGTCCCTTTTGTGATTCAAATGTGGTACTTGGACGTTCTCCCTCAGAGGCAAATCTCTATTTGTTGGGTTCGGTGCATCTCCAGATATTCCAAAATGATTGTCTGTTTTATTGCAAATACTGTAAGATATAGTAATTGCAAGCTATAATGTTAGTGAATACTATTCAAAGAAATAATTCAAGGCAAGAATAAAGAGTGAAAAAAAAATAGAAGTTACAATACTACTCCTTTCAGTGTGCTACGGAATATTTGTATAAAGTTACATTTTTTTTCATTTAAATTTGTAATTATCCATTTACTCGTAATATACACCTAGGTTTCAACGTAAAACTAATTCATGGTTTATTACTGAATTACTTATTATTAAATTTATTCATTACAACAATCCAATTTTAAGTCAAGTCAATTGCATTTATTTTAAAGATGCACAAATTTACGAAGGCTGAGAAACTCATATATTTACAATTTCGGAGGATTCTCATGGCCAATTATATTTAGGAGTCTGATGGCCGAGTGCCTGGCGCTCTAAGCCTCTGGCCCCCCAAGTGTTGGGTTTGAAACCCGGTGATGTCATGCATATTTTTAGTAGTTCGGAGTCCTCTTTAAACAATCGAATGTAGGACTGGCCCTACTCTGTAAAAAGAAACCCTTTCTTGTCTGAAAGGTGGCAAACTGCCTTGGGGCTATAGCGACACGGAGTTATATGTAAATATATATACACTGAAGTGACAAAAGTCATGGGATAGCAATATGCAAATTTTCAGATGGCAGTAGCATCGCGTAGAACAGGTATAAATGCGCAGTGCTTTCGCAGAGCTTTCAATTCTGTTCAACTTATTCATGTGAAGAGGTTTTGACGTGATGATGACCGCACGACGGGAATTAACAGACTTTGAACGCGGAATGTTAGTTGGAGCTAGACGCATGGGTCATGCCATTTCGAAATCGTTAGGGAATTCAACATTCCAGATCCACTGTGTCAAGAGTGTGCCGAGAGTATAAAATTTCAGGCATAACATCCTACCATGGACAGCGCAGTGGTCGACCGCCTGTACTTAACGACCGAGACCGGCGACGTCTGCAAAGAGTCATAAATTCTAACAGACAAGCAACACTGCGTCAAATAACCGCAGAAATCAATGTGGGACGTACAAGGGACTTGTCTGTTAGAACTGTGCGGAGAAATTTGGCTTTCTTGGGCTATTCCAGCAGAAGACCGACTCGAGTGCCTTTACTGACAAAACGACATCGCTTGCAGCGACTCGTGGGCACGTGAGCATATCGGTTGGTCCCCTAGATGAATGGAAAACCGTGGCCTGGTCCGATGAGTCACGATTTCAGTTGGTAAGAGCTAATGGTAGGGTTCGAGAGTGGCGCAGACCCCACGAAGCCATGGACCCAAACTGTCAGCAAGGCACTGTTCGAGCTGGTGGTGGCTCCGTAATGGTGTGGGCTTTTTTTCATGGCATGGACTTGGTCCTCTGGTGCGACTGGACCGAACATTGACTGGAAATGCTTATGTTCAACTACTTGGAGATCACTTGCAGCCATTCATGGACTTCATGTCCCCAAACAACTATGGGATTTTTATGGATGACAATGCGCCATGTCACCGGACCACAACTGTTCGCGATTGGTTTGAAGAACATTCTGGACAATTCCAACGAATGATCTGGCCACCTAGATCGCCCGACATGAATCCCATCGAGCATTTATGGGACATCATCGAGAGGTCTGTTCGTGCCCAAAATCCTGCACCATTAACGCTTTCACAATTATGGACGTCTATCGAGACAGCATGGCTCAATATTCCTGCAGAAGACTTCCAACGACTTGTTGAGTCCATGCCACGTCGAGTTGCTGCACTTCGCCGGGCGAAAGGAGGGCCGACACGATATTAAGAGGTATCCATGACTTTTGTCACTTCCAGTGTATATATATATTTCATTTCTTTCTATGTGATAAAAAAAAGCAAATGAAGAAATTTATGCGAACTATATTTAATAGTTCGCATAAATTTACATATTATTTAATGCGAACAAGCTGCATTTGATTATATACTGTTATTTATTATTTAATTTAATATGTGTTTAATTATGAAGCTCGTTTTTTTGTAGTAATCAAGCACTTTTATTAATATTTTTACTTAAATTTATTGATTTATCTTACATGCATGCCAAAAAATGTTTTGAGTGCAAAAAGCAGTGAACATTTTAATATAATATTTAAAAACAACCACATCTATTTTATTTAGCTGAATTTTAAAAATTAAATACAATTTTGGCAGTAAAGTGTCATAGAAATAAAAAAAAACGTAGATACAAGTCCTGCATCCAGGTTTGTATGTTATTAAATAAGAATCTGAATCTGATAAAATGAATACATTAAAATGGGAAAAATTGAATAAACAAATTTTTCAATTATTTAAATGCTAGCTTTTTAATAAAGCATGATCCTACTACTTATTTTAAACATTAATGGTACATCTGAAAACTTTTATGAAAATTACTTATTTATATTTTTTATTAAAATGGACAATATTTTTTATTAAATAGACATTAGGCGGACATCGTTTTGTGCATAATTGGTTAAATCTAAATTGACCAATATTCTATTTAGGAACTTAAGAGATGACAACAAAAAACTGCTGACTTAAGATTTACAATTCCATAAAATAATCCTGTATTTTCATTAAAACAATATCTTTAGAATAAAGCACTGGAAGGTAGAAATATACAAAAAAGTATTGAAAAATAAACCTAGATTTGAATTTAAACCTTTATTAACCTAGCATTTAATAAAGTGTCACTTGGAAGATGAAAAATAATCTGAATCTATACCTATATCTAAATAATGCTTGGATAAATTTAAAAACTTAAATTATACAAAAATTAATACATATGAAAACAGTGATACTTACTTCGGCATTTTATGAGGTTTCACTTATTGAAAGGAATTTGGGTGAAAAGTGTAATCTGTGAACATAAACACATTTAATTTGCAATGCATTTTAATTATTGATAAAACGAATTGTAGAAGATAATCGATTGGACAAAGGTTTCAATAATTTTTTTAACACTAAGAAAAGTTATTCTCTTGTGAATAATTAAAATCATTAGGATATAACTTTTTTAACGTCTCAGAGTGCGTAAATCAAAAGTAATTTTAAAAACTGCGTATGTCTTATAAATTCTGTGCTATAAAAATATCTCCTCTATATTGTAAAGTTATTAAAATTGATTGATATGACAAGTTTCCCAAACTATTATATAAAATCAGAAGAAATCCAAATTTAAATTGTTTTTTATGCATATATATATATATATATATATATATATATATATACATATATACATTTCGTTATATATATATATGTGTGTGTGTGTGTGTGCGCCTCTTAATGTGTTTTTGACTTGGATCCTGTCATCTAGTGAGCAGAAATAAAGTGGCTTATAATATCTTGAGGGTGCGTTTTTCTTGATAAAGCCAACTTCAGGATATTATGATTTACTTTTCGGTTTTGTGGTTTTAAAAAGACTTCTTTTTGGGTTTTATTAATTTTCTGGACAACTTGCTTTACAGCCTGTTATTGTATATTTTGTATAAATATTTGTGTTCTTTTTTTTTTATATGTCAATGCTGTTCTAGCCGTTCACCCTTTTGATATAAGTGTTGGCAAATCATTTTCAGTTTCATTGCTAAAGCCCATGCGCACTTTAAATCTGGAACAATTTCTTTCTTTTTTTGAGGATTTGAATGTGCAATGATTGTGTATTGAGAATGTTATGATAATTTTGTTATACAATTTGAGGTCAAATTGCAAACTAAGGGCAATTGGAATTTGACGTTGTTTTTGGGGCGTCAATTGGGCGATAAGTCGTAAAATGGGGTAATTCACTTCACTTACTGGCGCCCTTAGGCGAAAAAGATTTTGACGCCAAATCCCAACAGGCCCCTGTTCTGCGATTTTACCCAGTTTGATTTTAATTCTATGAAGTACATGAAAATTTACGTATTGGTTATGGTATTTGATACTAATACTGTTATGGTATTTGATATGCGAACTGATCACGTTTCTAAATCATTGCTCATCTGCTCTCTTTTGAGTTCTGGCATTTATTAAATTCTAGTTTTTCTAACAAATACTGTCAAATAAAACGGTTCTATATAAAGTATTCTTAAATAGATAGGTACTTACGTATTAACGCCACCGCAGCAGAAGCTGCGCTAATGCGCCAATAAAGAGCTGCCAATGCGTCAAAATAAAGACTGTTTTGAATCTATGTTAAACTTTATATCGGCCTATTTTCCGCCGAAACCGATTGACTACTTTGTTTTTAAATAAAGTGTTTTGAATTTTGAAAGTGTTTTGGTTTTAAATAAAGTGTTTTATATATTTTATGATTAGTCACAAAAATTTTAAGTGCAGATTGGCGCCACTTAAAGACCGCCAAATCTGCGGTGGCGTTAATACGTAAGTATCAATAGATACATCCTTATTAAGATGCTTGTTATTTAAATAGCCTTGTGAGGATGTCAAGATTGACGAGTTCTGACAAGTGGACTATAAAGGTGCAATGGTTATCAGAGCCATCCGTTTGGCATCATATGCTGGTATTTTGACAATTTATTATGAAGTTTTAATGATCAAGTGTCCAGGAATGAAACTATCCATGGATTTAAATTAAAAAATATATTGTTTTTTTTAAATTTTGAAGCATTTTATTTGCATATGCATGCGAAATTTTGCAATCAATTATTACCAATTGGAATATTGCTCCAATATGCATTCTAATATTTTACTCGCCTTTCATGCTAAAAAAGCTGACTTAATGACACTCATAGTGTTTCTGGTATTATGCTATTTTCTCAACTTCTTGCAATTTTAGTGATTTTTAAAAATATAAGAGTATTGCAGTAGCTTTAATTCATTCAAATAATAAGCCCTGATTTTTGTTATTCATACACAAGTGATTTTGAAATCTGAGGTAAAATATTGCAATCTGAATCATTCATAATATTTAAATCAATCCAAACATTTCAAATAACTGATTAAAAAAATTAGATGATGATTAATTATTAATTTGGTGATTGAGATTGAAATACTTTTTAAATCAAGATTTTTCTTCAGAGTTTATTTTGCAGAAAATAATAAATTTATTATAATATAAGAAAATACTTACATGAGGGTGTGAAAAAGGGATCGGGTGTATTGAGGAAAAAGTGAAATGAGAGAAAATGGTTTTTTAAAACATTTTTATTTCTCCGTTCACGTAATTATTATAATGCCACATATTTAAAAACATTTTGTAACTTGTACCATAAACATATTTAATTATTTCAGCTTCACAATTTTTTTCTCATTATTGATAAATTTAACATTTGCCTTAATTAAAAGTTAGAAGAAATGGATTGAAATTTTTATATTTATTTTATTTTTTATTTTTATTGAACATAGTCGAGTTCCGTATTCCGCAATTATGTAAACCACGAACAGCCCATAACAGAATAGACGAAGGTAGATATTGACTCCCGGGAATGTTTTTAGTGCTCTCCGCTCTGCATTTGAGTGTTGTGTGGGGAAATCTCAGCAAGCTCCTACTAGGCAGTTTGATTGTAATTGCTAGGTGCTTAAAACTGTAGTCACAATCGTCATCGAATCTCCTCGTCAGATTTATGTTAAGTGTCCACTCCAATAAAAAGTGGGGGAAGCGTATTGAAGCCTCCGAACCTGCTCCAACATATATTGGAACCCATTGAATTTTTAAACTTAATATTAAAATGAAGGAGAAATCAGTTTTCAAATAAAAATAAATGCTCTATTGCTTCAACAAGACAAAACTTAAACTCCAGTGATTTCAGATCACGAGCTTCATATTTCTTAAAATAAAAATTTGTAAGACAAAAATTCGTTAAGACGAACAGATTTCTTCGCATAATTGGTACCAATGAAAACTAATAAGTTACAGTGCATATCTATTACCAAATTCATGCAGGATGGTTGGCGATAACTCCCCATACTGCTCGCTCAGTAAAACAGTTGTTAAGGTAGCAATTTCCCAGATGCACAATATCAGTTGTAATTCTCAAATGTCCTGATGACTTCTGATCTACTGATATTCAGATTCATTCTCGTCTTCATAGTTATCAGACAACATCTACCATAGATCTGCATATGCACAAGATCTGAAAGATAACATTAGAAGTTATATTTTTAGATTTTAACTGCATTAAAGAACTAAACGTAACTTAACGTAACGGCTGATGTTTAGTCGGAGTACCGATGGTAATATCCTGTACCACCATATACATAATTAATATTAAAAAGTTACATAATTTTATAAATCCAAAATTTAGTGTTTATAAAAGAAGAAAAATTAATAAAGCACATGCTCTGTAAGGATATCAAAATGAAATAATTAGGATTAGTAAATCAAAATTTAGAATAATGATTATTAATAAAATTTATCTAAATTTAAATAAATAAATATGATAATAAAAAAAATTAAATAGCTCGTTACGATACAAAAATCTGATCATGGATAGAAAAGAAGAAACTAACTGTGCAACTCAGTGGTTTAGGTTGCATTTTTTGCACACATAAGCGTACTGAAAAATTATTTTTTGTGCTGTCGTGCCATCTATCGACAGACTTTTGTAATATTTTAATTTAAAGAATAACATTTAAATTATCGAAACTGTACATTTTATTTATTTTGAGTAGTAGAATTCTGAAATAGAAATGGGTTATTGAGATATTAAAATTTGAAATCCTTGAAGTAGGAATCTTACTTATCTATAATTTTTTAATTAGCAAACTTGAAAATTCATTAATTTATCTTACTTAACAAAATTTCGAAAATTTACCTGATTATATTTTATTTTTGTTTTAAAAGTTAAATTTCTATACCCTTTTAATATAAACAACTATATAAATTTAAATTGTTTTTTAAAATGCTCAAATTTGTTCGTTTAATGCATAATTTTCACAATAATAATTAATTTAATAAATAAATTTTCAAGCATATTAATTTTTTTTTTTTTGTGAATTTAGCGATAAATAAGGATTTTAAATAAATCATTTGAGTGAAATACTATTTCGCTTGAAACAATAAATTGAATATCATCATTGCAAGAATAGACAAAATTTTGCTATGTATATTAAAATAGAAAATAATATGATAATAAAAAAATATGGTTTTAAAATAATTAAATAAAAAAAAAATAAAATTAAAATAACTTAAATAAAACCAATTTAATTTAATTTGATTAATTATTGAAATTAAAAATTAATAATTTAAAAATTTTAATTGCATATTTATAAACTGTTATAGAAATAACTGTGTTTTAATTTTGCAAAATAAATGTATAAATATACTATGATTATCAATTGATAGATGACGCCACGAGCAAGAAAATTAAAGATGAAGATGAAAGAAATAGTTCATGTTTCCTCCGTTAGATGGCGCAAAGTTTATTTTCTTAAATTATCTGCAGGAAATTGTAAGAAGTCTAAAAATTTAATGCTGTAACAAACAAATAATTTAAAATGAAAATATATTCAAGTCAAAAATTTCTATTTTAATTCCCTAGCAACTTGTTTTATCATTTAAAAGTAAATTAAAAAAAAGAATTCTAATTTTATTTTATTTTGTTAATTTTACATTATTATTATTTTTTTTCAGTTTATTTTATTTCAAATAAATATTAAAACTATTTTCTTTTGAGCTGGAATTTAAACATATATGATTATTAAAAATTTGAAATTGTGTAAAAGCATAAATATTATTAATATAATATACTTAAAATTACTTTTTCAATCGTATTTTACTTTTGGGTAAATTAAATAAAAAACACTTTAAAAATTAAACTATCAATACTTGTATGTGATATAAGGAGACACTGCAAGAAGTTACAGTATTTTAACTTGTAAACTGAAGACATTGTAATTACTGCAGTAAATTCAGATTTTTTTGTAATGTAATTTTAAATACGAAACACTTTAAACAATTCAAATTAAAAAAATTTTATTTATGGTAATAAATGATATCAGAAAATTTACACATTAAAATATTTAACAAAAAAATGTTTATATATGCGAAAAAAATGTAAACAAAAAATAAAATATTCTAAAGAATATTAAAGTTTTGTACTAGCATGCTGATATTTAAATTTATTTGTTAAAAATAAAGAATTTAATCAGGATTTTTTTGTAATGTATGACATAATTATAAAGTAAAACGAAACACTTGTTTCAAAAAAAAGTTCAATTCAATTTTAATAAAAAAATTTTTCGTACATTTATTGAAGACGTAATGGCGTTATAAATGTTAGCAAAAAGAAAATTAGTTTTAGAATTATATGATGTTATTCCATATATATTTAATTAACAAGAACATATACTACAGTTTAATTACTAATATGAACTTGTAAAAAAAATAGAACACTCTACGGTTGCCACACAAAAAAAAATATTTCCGCTAAAGAAATAAGATTCATCGAAATCTAGGCCATATCATCATTCGAATTCAACTGTACATGAACTGCATTAATTTTGAGTTAAAATTAACTAACATATTGTAATGATTTTACATATTTTATTTTTCAATAAAATGCCATGAACATTTCACAAAGTTTAAACAGTTCAACAATAAAACTTTTTAGTTAGCATTTTCAAAAAAATCAAAATCAAAAATCATAACAAAATAATTACCTATATTTTCATGTTGCGTCCCACGTCCCATATGGGGTATGTAGGAAAATCTTACATAAACTACCTTGAGATAACTTAGAATAAAAATTTTAGAATTGTATACAATGCTAATTGATACATTAGAAATGCAGAACCTGAGAAATGGTATCAAAATCTTTACCTTCAAAGATTTTATTATCTATAGTAAATTTCCTCTAAGATATATAATAAATTTGATGAAGAAATTCAAATGTTTTCTAATTGTATTTATTTTTTATTTTTTTTTACTTAAATATAACATCTTGCAAACTTTTATTATTTTTATTTTATTTTTTAATATTTATACAGTAGATCCATTTAATGTTATACACCAAAACCCTTTCAATGAAATTAAATTAAGGCTTCTACGAAAACATGTATTCTTAACCTACATGAAAAAAAAAAAAAAAAAAATGAAAAATAACATAGTACCACTAGAAAAATATGAGGTTGCTACAATCATGCAAAACTTTCTTATCTCTGTGTAATTTAGGGCAATTTTTTTTTTTTTTTTTTACCATTTCTTTTTAAGCAATCAACTCCACCACTTTTTCTTTATTAGGAAGCCCGGCAAACTTTTAACAAAAATACAAAGAGCAAACAAATATCTGACACTGTAAAAATAGATACACACACAAAAAAAAAAAAAAAAAAAAACTGGCACCTGCTAAGTTTATTGCCTCGATTTAAAAGAAAGTCCCCTTTTATTGTTACACACACCAAAGTGCGTTCTAAGTGCTACTCTTTTCCCCAAATTTTAAAATGTCGAAACCCAAGAGGTGTGTGTAAAACTTTCCACAAAGAAAGAGAACTTCCTCAGAAGAGAGAAGGCTATTGATGGCACGGGTAATTACCCTCATCCGTATTACCCCCCACTTGTATTACCCCATCCATATTACCCCCACTTAGCCCCGGTTCTTGCGGATCACTTGTGAAGCACTGCTTCATTAATGTCAGCCATCGTTGATGAACGATTCTCATTAAAAGTTATGTCCTTCCTCGTCTTCCATTTGTTTACAGAAGGGCCGAGTGCGGTTCTGGGAGGACTTTATTAAGGAAGATTTTTTTAGGTTCCTAATGAAATAATTTATCATAAAACTTAAAAGCAAAGAATATACTTTTTGAATTGGCTTCTTGAGTAATGAAGGGTCTTCTATACAAATTTAGATCACGCTTCCTATTTGAATTATTATTTTTGATTAATTTTTGATGGTGTATAATTGATTTAGTTAAGGTTTGTGAAACAACATTAATAACTTTTGAAGATTGGAAAAATTCATAATTATTTTGCATAAAGGACAAGTGAAAAATGACTGTAATGTTGGATATTTTAATAATAATTATCCTTATTTAAACAAGATTGGTTTAATAGATATTTTTTATTGTAGTTCTTCGTTTCGTGTATGAACAAAAAAGGAAACTCAATAAATGAAGTTAGAAAATATTGGTCGAACGTTTAGCGCTCTGGCAGTCGGTACCATAGATTTCGGGTTTGAGTCCGGTCGGTTCCATGTATGTTTGTAGTTCGGACTATAACAATGCTGTGCTAGAAATGGGTGCAATAAATCTATAAACCAGAATGTCTTTCCATTGGGTTCGAGGGAAAGGTGGGAAGGTAGGTGCAAACATTTCAGATGCCATCCCTGTAAGCATTCGTTTAAAACTACAGTGGAAATATATGAGTGTAATGCACTATTACCCACGTAGTGAACCATGTTTAGCTTTGAATCTTATACATATGTGTTGTTTTTAATGGTGAATGACGTAAGTCAATGTACCCGAAATACAACAATAACAAATATAAGCTGTTTATAATGAAATTATGAAGAATATATGTAAATGTGATTAGTTAATAAAAAGTTATAAAAGTTATAAAATTTTCGATGTTATTATGAGGGGATATAAAATTAAAATAAAATAAATGAAAATAAATGAGTTATTTAACAATAAAAAAAAAAAATAACTCTGCAATAGTCGTCATGTTTAGTATCTTGAAATTCGCTCAAGATACCTATTTTTTTCTTTTGTTAATATCTCAAAAAGAAGAGTAGCAATGAAACATAAATAAAATGAATTGAAATAATCGTTTGAAAAATGTAATTTAAGTCTTTTAAGCTTGGGGAAGGGTCAAGTTGAAATATACTACAAGTATTTACTACAGCTATTGTTTTCAGAAACGAGGTGAGCTGATGGCGACCTGTCGCAACATGCATAAGCATTACTCACTGACATCAGGTTATCTGAAATCTGAAGGAATGTTCTCTGAGTTCTCCCTCATATTTGACGCAGATGTGGGACAGTTACGCTTAAAAGTATTTCAAGTGAGAAATGTTTCCTCTTCATCATCTATCGGTGGTCCGCCCGTTTATTTATTTATTCATTTTTTTTTAGTGGTACACGAGGCCTATTGTTGTGCAGAGGGGAAAAAAACTATTACGACATTTTAATGAAAGCAAAAAATGCTTATTTCTGTATTAAAAGCAAGAAAATCTTAAAAATTACAAAATTACAATTCTTTCTACAAAAGGCAAAATTTATTATTTTCATTTCAAAACCTTAATTTTTCCAAAATGCGCGATATAGTAACAACTTATTATGACTGATTTTGTGTACAGAAATCAATTCTTTTGTTAAAGTTTATTAGACAAATTCAACATTATACTAAAAGATTTAAAAAAAAATATTGCACGAATAATTTTTCAAATATTGATTTTGCTTTATTTATTTTTGAAATTTATAATTTGAATTTAATTTCTTAAAGTTTTAATTTTCAGTTTCATTTGCTATTATGTACATAATTTGCATATAAATACAACGTTTATATTTGAAGGGCCTTCCAAAACATCGTCATGCACATGACTGTTGGCATATTGTAAGAAGTTTCAGGTATGATTTCACAAGTGATTCTGATAGAATTTCTCTTATCGCCAGCCTACCTGGTAGAAGTTTTCCGTGTTTTCTCATATATGATGTGCAAATATATTGTCTCTGCTCCTAAAAATCTTCAATAAAGCGATGCTTTTCCTCTATCTTCCATCAGTGGAATGGTCTTGACGCGCACAAGGGCCACCGATTCATAGACATGCACAAGAAAGAAATAAAAACCTTCCCAATTCTTCAGCAGAACTACAATTATATATAATAAAAATACCTTAAATAATATTGTTGGACAATAAATAGCCCATAAAATATTTAAACTTCAGAGCTGAAATAAGTAAACTTTAAAATATATGAATTTGACAATTGGGCATTAAATAGTTTTTGAAAATTTGAAAATTTCCTCGTGCAGCAATCAATAATATTCAAAGTACTTAATATTTATTCAGAAATTTTAAAACCTTTGCTAATAAACATCGAAAAGGTAGTACTGTTTTTACCATCGAAGAGCTAGTACTGTCTTTTCTTATGGAACACAACTACATACTATTTACAAAAAAAATGGAAGCATAGTGCATACCATTTCGCAGAGTTGTGTTGTTGTTGTTTAAAAAGCTTTGCTAAAATATACACAACAACAAACAAGAATTCAATTTATTGCTTACTGAATAAACATGTTAACTATTCCCATAAGTTATATAAAATGTGAAAACATATATATATTTCTGGAATATATGCAAGCTTCATTTATTTCCTTTTGTAACGTAACTCACTGAGTCATTTGTTTCTTATGAGTACATTTCTTGCGAGTCTGGTTCCTCTTCTTAATGGAATTTCAGCGGAGGCTTTCAGAGTTCCTGCTTATTCATCATACAGTCTCTTTTATACTCACAGGAATTGCATCTTTTGATCTGTCCATTCCGTAGTACTCATGATATTTCGCGTACTGACATTTTTTTTTTTTCAATGGTGACATACTATGTTTACTAGTTTAGCTTCTTGAAAGTTTGCTTTAGAAAAATATTGTAACGACATTTTGTTTTATAAAGAAAATGACAACAACATAAATTGTCTTTTTTATGGTGATTATTTAATTTAGAGCAATAATATTACAGAATTGATAAATTGTATCATTATTATCTCAAATTACAAATGATGTAGTAAAGTACCTTCAATAAAATATATTCTTCATAAAATATACGATACTCTAAGGCCCTTTCAGTAAAATATAATCTTCATAAAAAATATTGTACAAGGTGAAGTTTTCCTTAGTCACATTTATACTGCTAAATTTTTTTTTTTTTTTTAACATGTGAGTATTAATGAAGCTTATTTTTTGAGAAATCGTTATGTATTAAGAAACAATTTATAGATTTCATTGGTTATCATAAAATTAATACTATATTTTGTTCTCTAAAATACATAGTCAAGAAAGGCAATAAATATAAAAGCTGAATTTACATGGGGCTCGTGTTTTAAAATTATGGGTGTAGGTTTTATTTAATAACCTTTATTTAACTTAAAAAATGTAAGTGCTGGGACAATTAAGTTATTTACACAATAGTTAAAGCAATATAAGCCTAAAAGGATTTCTTCAAATGTCCTCAGTAGTGTTCAATGAGTTGTTTTCCACAACTCTAAGAAGTTGATGGATGTTGAGAGGTTTCTTCTGAATTTGAATTGTTCTTTACAAATAATGTTATTGTCTTGAAAAAATTGGTTATGTCTGTTTAGAATGAGGAATTTTGTTAGAGAAAAAATAGTACGTACTATAACTTTTCTGGTTCGCAGGATCTTTTCCAGATTTTAGTATTGGGAAGATTGTTGCAGTCTTACAGGAGTCATGGAAATGTTTGAATTTGAGGACCTTATTGATGAGATAACAAAGCTTGATGATTGTGATATTGGAAAGCCTTTTGAACATTTTGTCGGAGATGGAATCCAGGCTAATTCTTTGATTTAATTTTAGTGCTTTTGCAGTTTTTCTCTTCACCCTTATATAGAGTTTGTAGGTGGCGCAACAAGCGCTCATGAAGTGCTTCGTTGCTGAAATGCTAATAATTTGCTTATCTTTTCCAGGCATAAGCAAGTGCAAATTTCAAGTTTTTTGGATATCTTCTTCATATTGTTACATTTTGATTGATCCGTAATGTATTCCTAATTTGTTCCATCTATATGAGAAATGCTATATTTAAGGGTAAACGAAAGTATTTTTTGTTTTAACAACTAATGTAGATAACTAAGGTACAACTAAAGTAGATAGCTAAGGTTTTGTCTCATTTAAGACTGACAGATTTCTAATAGACCTTGAATTATATACACGAACTGTGAAAGTCTGGTTAAGAACATAGTGTTGATAGAGTAACATACCTTGTATAGTGTTAATCGGACATGAATTATATCCACGAACTGTGAAAGCTTGGTTAAAAACACATGACATAGTGTTAATAGAGTAATAGATCTTGTATATTGTCAATTGACCATGAATATATCCACGACCTGTGAAAACTTGGTTAAGAACACATGATATAGTGTTAATAGAGTAATATGATATCCTGGAAAAATATATTTATATATTAAAATTCATTGAAAATTATACAATACAAAGCAATCAGTTTATTTTTAAGTTTGTACTTTAAATCGATAAAAGTTACTCGGCTTCAGTGTTTACCTAAATGAGACTTAGCGGTGAATGAAAAAAAAAAATTTTCTCCTGATCAGTTACTTGAATAAAAAATTACATAAATAAATAGAAAGGAACTCTTTCCTTCTTGTACTGGAGCCAAATGAAATCCTTAGAGGGAAAAACATTCAAAACGTTTGTGTTTGCCGAATAATCAATCGTATCTTTCTTCAGCGTTAAGAAGCTACGGATTAAAGAGAACTTCATGCCAGGAATTTAAAGCAATGAAATGCTGGAAATAAAAACTATTTTGGGGAAAGAAAAAGAAAGACAGTGATTTAAAACGACGAAAGAAAAAAATCAATTATTAGCCCTCTCTTTTTATTTTTAAATGCAATTTCTGAGAAAAACATGACATCTGACAGAACGGCTGTGATATCTTTTAATATCTTGTCTTTGATTTAATTTTTTTGTACTATTTTTTTGTGTTTTTTTTTTCCGAGAAAATTTGAGGCAGAAGAAAGATAAGAATCCATGACAAGTTTCTTATTTTATTTAAACCTGGATGAAAAATTCATTTTAGTTCAGTAAAATATTTTTAAAAATTGAATTTGCTTGGTATTATTTTTATAAATATTAAATATTACTCTTGATTTTAAATGTTGATTTTAATAGTTTGATCTGAGGACATTTCCCACTATAACGGCAGATGCACAGCAGACTCAGCGATAATCAGGACGCTTCATAGAAAGACAATATTTTGCAATGATATTTTGGATGAACAAACCCAAAGGATAATTCTGGGGTATAAAGGTGGGGGAGATTAACAATTCTGCTTTCTGCAATTTCTGCTTTATTGCTTGTTTTGAAACTATGAACAATATAAATGAATAAGCCAATATTTTAAAAAGTAATAATAACAGAGATTTTACAAATATTAATTATTGCTAAAATTCATTTGTCTGACTTTCCGTAAGTTTTTACTTTTTATTCAAATATTTAAGAAGCCTTTATAGAGATTCTCTTATTGATTCGTATAGAAAGCAAAATACTTGGTGTTTTTTTTTTTTTTTTTTTTTGTATTTTTTAAAACATAAAAAACTGCAACACTTAAGTCTTTTCACTAAATATATTCTTTTTTTGATCTTTTTTCGAAATTTTTTAGTAGTCATATTTTAACTAAACAAAAATGTAACTCTTAATTGTTAAAAACTCATCTTAAATCAAACTTAACTATTTATTGTTGAAAAATAACTGCTAAATTAGGAAATGCCTTCATAGCTTTCTTATGTGTTCTTATTCCCATTGTGTTTAACCCTTTTATTTTTGAAACATTTTTCCCTCTTATACTTCATACATCAAACCATTTTGATACTTTGTGATACGTGATGTTATCTCTTTGCGTCTATTGCTTATTTTTAATTGTTATTGGATATTTCGCAATCATGATATAAAATTGTATTTAAGTTCCATATTCATTTGCTGAATTTCATAATTTTTTCATAAACTTCCATTAGTTTTCCAACAATTCATTTTTATCATGATCTTTGATAATTTATTTCTTTGATTTCAAATGATTAGTATTTAAAAATTGAAATTATTTAATTTTTCTTGTTTCTCTACTTATCTTAATCACTATATTAAACCGGATCCAGCAAAATATCGATAGATTTGAACAAAATATAACGAATTAAAATAAATGGCAGAATGGCCATGGAAGCACTGCTATTAAACATAATTAATAACAATAAGTATATTATTAAGGTTCCACTGAACTGATATACAACACTTTTTCAGTTATGATAAAAAAATTGTGTAGTTTTGTGTAATCATTGTGAACTTTTTTTTTTTCATTTCTTTAAAATGAAATGTTTTGCAATAAAAGTGCTTAAAATGCAAATTAATCAATTAAAAAAAACTGAAATTCGACAATAAAAGTAAATTAAATATTTATAATGAAGATCTTAATATTAATTACTTTCCTTTTCTGAAAACAAACTGAAAAGGCTTTTTCTTCCTGTAACATTTTGTAGTCGGTCATATTTGCTAATTCTAAGTACAAAAATTTGAACTCTTTTAAAATTATATTCCTTTCCGTAGACATATGAATATTTTTCTACCTGACTGAATAATTAATTTGCGTAGGCGCTTAAAATGACTGAGATGTGTTATTCAGATGAATGATGATAATTATTAATGCAGCACTAAGAAATACCATCAAAAGTTCTTACCCTCAAAGATTTTATTATCTAAATTTCCTCTAAAATTTTTAATGAATATTTCAGAATTTATAATGAGGAAATTCAAATGAATTGCATGACTTTTATTTTTCTAATTCTAATAATTTTTTATTTATTTTATTTTAATTTTTTAACTTTATGCATATTTGCCTTTTATTTTTCATTTTACTTTTAATATTTATCATGTCTATCTAATGTATCATGTCCATCTTATGTCAGGTATCAATAACCCTTTCAACGAAATTAAATTAAGGATTCTACGAAGTCATGTACTCTTAACCTACATAAAAAAGAAAGAAAGAATAAAAAGAAAAAAATATAGTATCACTAGAAAAATATGAGGTTGCTACAATCATGCAAAACTTTCTTATCTCCGTGTAATTTAGGGCATTTCTTTTTTTTTTTTATTTACCATTTCTTTTTAAGCCATCAACTCTACTACTTTTTCTTTATTAAGGAGCTCGGCAACCTTTTAACAAAAACGCAAAGAGCAAACAAATATCTGACACTGTAAAAATACACACAAACAAAACAAAAACTATCACCCTCTAAGTTATTGCCTCAATTTAAAAGAAAGTCCTTTTATTGTTACACACACCAAAGTGCGTTCTAAGTGCTTCTCTTTCCCCCAAATTTTCCAATGTCGAAACCCAAGAGGTGTGAGTAAAATTTTCAGAAAGAAAGAGAACCTCCTCAGAAGAGAAGGCTATTGATGACATGGGTAATTAACCTCATCCGTATTATCCCCCACGTATTTGTATTACCCCATCCTTATTACCTCCCCCACTTTGCCGGTTCTTGTGGACCACTTGTGAAGCACTGCTTTATTAATGTCAGCCATCGTTGATGAACGATTCTCATTAAAAGTTATGTCATTCCTCGTCTTCTCTTTGTTTACAGAAGGGCCAAGTGCGGTTCTGGGAGGACTTTATTAAGGGAGATTTTTTAGGTTTGTAATGAAATAATTTATCATAAAATTTAAAAGCAAAGAATATACTTTTGAATTGGCTTCTTGAGTAATAAAGGGCTTCTATAAAAAATTCAGATCACGTTTCCTATTTGAATTATTATTTTTTGATTAATTTTTCAATTTATATAATTGATTTAGTTAATGGTTGAGAAATAGCATTAATACCTTTTGAAGTTTGGAAAAGTTCATCAATACTTTGCATAAAGGAAAAGTGAAAATTACCATAATGTTATATATAACAATAATAGTTATCTTTATTTCAAACAAAATTGGAGGGCCAAGTGGTACTGATCATGGTAAGGACAGGGGCAGAATTCCCAATTCAAACTTCCCAGTTTCTTCAGTAGAACCATAATTACATATAATAGGCCTATTTTAAATGATATTGTTGGACAATAAGTAGCCCATAAGATATTTAAATTCATAGCTGGAACTAAGTAATCTTTTAAAATATATAAATTTTAAATTTGGGCATTAAATAGTTTTAGAAAATTTGAAAAATTACCTCATGCCACAATAAATAATATTCAAAGTCTTTTAATTTTTATTCAGAAATTTTAAAACCTTTGCTAATAAATATCGAAAAGGTAGTACAGTTATCATCGACTTTACATCATAGTTACTGTCTTTTCTTATGGAACGCAGATACATGTTTACAAAAAAATAAAAAGCACAGCGCATTACATTACTCAGAGTTGTGTTGTTGTTCAAAAAGTTCTGCTAAAATATGTATAAAAACCAACAATCACGAATGCAATTTATTATATACTGAATAAAAATGTTAACTAAGTTATATAAAATGTGAAAACATATATGTATTTCTGGAATATATACAAGCTTCATTTATTTCCTTTTTGTAACGTAACTCACTGAGTCATTTGTTTTTATGAGTACATTTCTTGAGTCTGGACCCTCTTCTAATGGAATTTCAGCGAAGGCTTTCAGAGTGTCTGCTTATTCATCATACAGTCCCTTTTATACTCATTGGAATTGCATCTTTTGATCTGTCCATTCCGCAGTACTCGTGGTATTTCGTGTACTGATAGTTTTTTTTTTTTCAATAGTGACATCTTATGTTTATTTGTTTAGTTTCTTGAAAGTTTGCTTTTTAGAAAAATATTGTAACGACATTTTGTTTTATAAAGAAAATGACAACAACATAAATTGTCTTTTTATGGTGATTATTTAAATTAGAGTAATAATATTACAGAAATGATAAATTGTATCATTATCATCTTAAATTACAAATGATATATAGTAAAGTACCCTCAATAAAATGTATTCTCACAAAAATATATGATACTCTAAGGCCCTCTCAGTAAAATATCATCTTCATAAAAAATATTGCACAATAAAACACAATTTTCTTTAGGCACATTTATACAGATAAGTTTTTGTTAACAGTGTGAATATTAATGAAGCTCATTTTCAAAAAATCATTATTTATTAAGAAACAATTTGTTGATTTCATTGGTTATAAAACTAATACCATATCTAGTCATGTAAAAGTACAATAACAAGAAGGGCAATAAATATAAAAACTACATGGTGTTTACATGGGGCTCTTTTTTAAAATTATGGGGTGGGTTTTAGTTAATAACATTTATTTAATTTCAAAAAAAATGTAAGTGCTGGGACAATTAAGTTATTTACACAGTAGTTAAGACAATATCATCTAAAAGGATTTCTTTAAATATTTTCAGTAGTGTTCAATGAGTCGTTTTCCAGAACTCTAAAATGTTGATGGATGGTGTAGAGGTTCCTTCTGAATCTGAATTGTTCGTTACAAATAATTTTATTGCCTTGAAAATTGTTATGTCTATTTATTTAGAATGTTTAGACTTCTTAGAGAAAAATAGGACGATAACTTTCCTGGTTCGTGGGATCTTTTCAGGTAGTATTTGTGCAGAGAGAAAGATGCGGCTGTGCTCCTGCAATTCAAACACTTTCCAGGGTCTGGAAAGTGTTTGAAGTGCAGGATTTTATTGATGAGATATAAAGTTTGATGATAGTGATAATGGAAGCTTTTAAATATTTTGTTAAAAATGGAATCCTGTCCAAGCTCTGATTTAATTTTTTTGTTGTTTTCGTTCTCTCTCTTAGATAGCGCTTAGCGTAGGGCACGTCCATAAGGAATGCATTTTTCAAATGCTAATCATTCATTTTGCGTATACTTTTTCAATCCTTGGTGTTGCATTTCAGCATTTTGGATGCTTTTTTCACATTGTTTGCATTTCAATGGCCTTATAATTTGAATCCATTTGAGAAATCTTACTATAAAGCTATATTTGAGGGGTAATACTATATAATGCATTGCTATACTATTTAAATGCTATTTGGGGTAAATAAAGTATTTAGTTTTAGAAACTAAAAGAGATAACTTACTAAATTATTTTCTCATTTAAGTCAAACCTTGAATTATATCCACAAACTGCGAAAGCCTGGTTGGGAGAACATATGATATAGTGTTAATAAATAATAAATAGATACCTTTGGAAAAAATAATTTATATATTAAAATACATTAAAAAAATTATACAATACAAAGGAATCGGTTTATTTTCAAATTTGTTTTTAAATCGATAAAAGTTACTCTGCTTCGTGTTTACTAAATGAGACTTAGCGATAAATGAAAAAAAAATTTCTCTTGATCATTTACTTGAATATAAAAATAACATAAAAAAAGAAAGGAACTCATTCTTGTACTGGAGCCAAATGAAATCCATAGAGGGAAAAACATTCAAAACGTTTGTGTTTGCCGAATAATCAATCGTATCTTTCTTCAGCGTCAAGAAGCTGCGGATTAAAGGAAACTTCATGTCAGGAATTTAAAGTAATGAAATGCTGGAAATAAAAAACTATTTTGGGGAAAGAATGAGAGACGACAGTGATTTAAAACGATGAAAGAAATCAATTATTAGCCCCTCTCTTTTATTTTTATATGCGATTTTCTGGGGAAACGTAACATCTGACAGAACTGGCTGTGATATCTTTTAATATCTTGTCTTTGATTTAATTTTTTTGTGCTATTTTTTTTTGTGTTTTTTGTTGAGAAAATTTGAGGCAGAAAAAGATAAGAAACCATGCACAAGTTTCTTATTTAATTTCAGCCTGATGAAAAATTCGTATTATTTCAATAAAATATTTTTAAAAGTATTAAAAAATATTGAATTTGTTTGACTTATTATTTTAATAGTATTAAATATTACTCTTGGTTTTTAAATGTCAGGTACTGGATCGGAGATCATATGCTACTATAACGGTAGATGTACAGCAGATTCAACGTTATTTAAAGCTCCCGGAAGGACAGTATTTTTGCAATGTATTTTTTGGACGAGCCAAAGGATAATTCCGGAATGTAAAGATGGGGGTAAAGAGATGGAAACTTAAAAGAATATCATTTTAAACTATCCATATATAATTATTCAGCAGTTCTGCTTTTACAAAACTGAAATGCGTGATTTCTCAACTATGAAAAATATAAATGAATAGGCCTCCAAATTAAAAGTGATAATCTTTACAAATTTTTACAAATATTAATTATTGCTAAAAATCCATTTATCTCATTTACCATAAGTTTTTAATTTTTATTCAAATATGAATGGAGCTTTTATAGAGATTTTCTTATTTCTTCATATGGAAAGCAAAAATACTTGTTTTTTTTTGTATTTTTCAAAACATAAAAAGCTGCAACTCATAGGTCTTAATTTTTTTCATTAAATATATTATTTCTTTTGATCTAGTACTTAATCAAAAATCAAAAACAATTTTCATTAGTTACATTTCACTAAACAAACTTTAATTCTTAATTGTTGAAAACTCAACCCAACTCAAACTTAACTGTTTGTTTATTGAAAATAACTGTGAAATTGGGAAATGCCTTCATAGATTTCTATGTGTCCATATTCCATTGTGATTAACCCTTTTATTTTCGAACCATTTTTTCCCTCTGCTACTTTATACATGAAGCCATTTTAATGCTATTGCTTTTGGTGACGTTATCGCTTGAGTCCATTGTTTTTATTTTTACCTGTTTTGGATATTTTGCACTCATGACATAAGATTGTTTTTGATATCCTATTCATTTTCTGAATTTCATACCAATTTTCCCCCAGTTCAGTTTTTTATAACGATCTTTGCTAATTTATTTTTGAATTCAAATG